>OX101754.1:56040161-56050161 GCA_944452675.1 Tachina lurida
CTGTAATTGGAATGAGTACACTTTAAATCCTTTAACAAGGACCTATTGGAGGGCAAGTCTGGTGCCAGCAGCCGCGGTAACTCCAGCTCCAATAGCGTATATTAAAGTTGTTGCGGTTAAAACGTTCGTAGTTGAACTTGTGCTTCATACGGGTGGCACAACTATAATTGTAGTTTGTGCTGTACCTTATGTATGTAAGCGTATTACCGGTGGAGTTCTTATATGTGTTAGGTACTTGTATTTTTCACATATTCCTCCTATTTAAACCTGCTTCAGTGCTCTTCATCGAGTGTTGTTGTGGGCCGGTACAATTACTTTGAACAAATTAGAGTGCTTAAAGCAGGCTCCAAATGCCTGAATATTTTGTGCATGGAATAATGAAATAAGACCTCTGTTCTACTTTCATTGGTTTTTAGAACAAGAGGTAATGATTAATAGAAGCAGTTTGGGGGCATTAGTATTACGACGCGAGAGGTGAAATTCTTGGACCGTCGTAAGACTAACTTAAGCGAAAGCATTTGCCAAAGATGTTTTCATTAATCAAGAACGAAAGTTAGAGGTTCGAAGGCGATCAGATACCGCCCTAGTTCTAACCATAAACGATGCCAGCTAGCAATTGGGTGTAGCTACTATCATGGCTCTCTCAGTCGCTTCCCGGGAAACCAAAGCTTTTGGGCTCCGGGGGAAGTATGGTTGCAAAGCTGAAACTTAAAGGAATTGACGGAAGGGCACCACCAGGAGTGGAGCCTGCGGCTTAATTTGACTCAACACGGGAAAACTTACCAGGTCCGAACATAAGCGTGTAAGACAGATTGATAGCTCTTTCTCGAATCTATGGGTGGTGGTGCATGGCCGTTCTTAGTTCGTGGAGTGATTTGTCTGGTTAATTCCGATAACGAACGAGACTCAAATATATTAAATAGATGCTTTCAGGATTATGGTGTTTGAAGCTTTTGTAGCCTTCATTCATGAGCGCAGTAAAATGTGTGAGTGTTTGAATGTGTTTATGAAGGTGGAGCCGTACCTGTTGGTTTGTCCCATTATAAAGGACACTAGCTTCTTAAATGGACAAATTGCGTCTAGCAATAATGAGATTGAGCAATAACAGGTCTGTGATGCCCTTAGATGTCCTGGGCTGCACGCGCGCTACAATGAAAGTATCAACGTGTATTTCCTAGACCGAGAGGTCCGGGTAAACCGCTGAACCACTTTCATGCTTGGGATTGTGAACTGAAACTGTTCACATGAACTTGGAATTCCTAGTAAGTGTGAGTCATTAACTCGCATTGATTAAGTCCCTGCCCTTTGTACACACCGCCCGTCGCTACTACCGATTGAATTATTTAGTGAGGTCTTCGGACGTGATCACTGTAACGCCATGTGTGTTACGGATGTTTCGCAAAAGTTGACCGAACTTGATTATTTAGAGGAAGTAAAAGTCGTAACAAGGTTTCCGTAGGTGAACCTGCGGAAGGATCATTAATGTGTTCCTTACCGTAACATAAAAATGCATATATATTTTATATATATGCATTAAATTAAAAAAAAAATCAATTAAACATAAAATTATAGTTGTACTTGTGAAAAACTAAAAAAAAGTTTTATATAAGTTAAATTATGTTCTTTTTATTTTTAAAGAACATAAGACATTCGCAACATAAATTTTATGCATTAAAAAAAATCATTGAAGGAATTGACCAGTCCTTCAATAAAAAAAAGTTCAACTGTTTTAAATTATATCAAAAAAAATTTGATTATTTAAATGCAGTAAATATGTCGTAACACAACAGAGTAAGCCAGCCAACACAGCAGAAACATCATTCATTAATAATGAGTTTCTTTACAAGCCAAATAAAAATAATTAATAATACATTTATGTATATATAAAATGTGCTTAAATCCTTAAGCAATATTTTATAAACTACGAAATCTATTGAAGGACTGACCACCCTATCAACACAGAACAAACACACACCAGAAGCATCATTATTATATAATGTGTTTCTTATAATCATATTATTTATATAGCACGGGTATATTTAATATAAAGTTATAAATATTGTATAACCACCAAGTTATAAGTATTGTATAACAACAATGAGGTGTCCCACAGAGGAACCAACGGAAGGATCACTTATAATATAATGTGCATGCCTTACCGCAATATAATCATTTAAGCATAAAATTATAGTTGTACTTGTACAAAACCAACATGCGTTTTATATAAGTTAAACATTGTTCTTTTATAGAACTAAGACATTCGCAACATAAATTTTATGCATTATAAAAGTTATTGAAGGAATTGATATATGCCAATTTTATTTTGGTGTATTTTTGATTTCTTTCAATAAATAAATTTTTGAACCGTTATTTATATAAATAAAAACTTAATATCACTCTAAGCGGTGGATCACTTGGCTCATGGGTCGATGAAGAACGCAGCAAACTGTGCGTCATCGTGTGAACTGCAGGACACATGAACATCGACATTTTGAACGCATATCGCAGTCCATGCTGTAAGGTACTTTAATAATTTTATTGAAGTGCTGCTTGGACTACATATGGTTGAGGGTTGTAAGACTATGCTAAATGAGTTGCTTATTTCACTTTCTTTTGAAATGAAATGAGCACATGTTGTATTAATGGATACACATTACGTTGTGTTCATAATACTAATAGCTAAAGATATAAAAATAATACCTATCATTACATAAAATGAAAACGAATCTTTTATTTAATTGGGAAAGGTCTAGTATAAAAATATTATTTTATTTATATAACTAGGATTGTCTCATAAAAATATGAAATAGAAGTTCGATAAAGCAAATTAAAAAAAAATATATAAATATGTAAATACATATTTTTTTTTTTTTAATAAAAATAATTAAAAAATTTTATGTCTAAAAATGAAGCGTATTATTTAATAAAAATTAAAGTCACAATATATATTTATACAACCTCAACTCATATGGGATTACCCCCTGAATTTAAGCATATTAATGAGGGGTGGAAAAGAAACTAACAAGGATTTTCTTAGTAGCGGCGAGCGAAAAGAAAATAGTTCAGCACTAAGTCACTTTGTCTTTATGGCAAATGTGAGATGCAGTGTATGGAATGTCAAATTTCTAGTATGAGAAATTAACGATTTAAGTCCTTCTTAAATGAGGCCATTTACCCATAGAGGGTGCCAGGCCCGTATAACGTTAATGATTACTAGATGGCATTTCCAAAGAGTCGTGTTGCTTGATAGTGCAGCACTAAGTGGGTGGTAAACTCCATCTAAAACTAAATATAACCATGAGACCGATAGTAAACAAGTACCGTGAGGGAAAGTTGAAAAGAACTCTGAATAGAGAGTTAAATAGTACGTGAAACTGCTTAGAGGTTAAGCCCGATGAACCTGAATATCCGTTATAGAAAATTCATCATTATGATTTTAATATGTATAATATTATAATAATGGTGTGCATTTTTTCTATAAAAGGACATTGTAATCTATTAACATAAAAGTATTTATCATAAGATCATTAGCAAGAGTTTATTCAAATTATATTGCTTGCAATTTAACATAGAATAAATGCTTTTGATTTGATAAAGTGTTGATAGATTTATTATATATAGTGCTTAAATATTTAATATTGTATAATATCATATTGATTATTAATTTTTATGATTATTATATGCACTTATATGATTAACAATGCGAAAGATTCAGGATACCTTCGGGACCCGTCTTGAAACACGGACCAAGGAGTCTAACATATTTGCAAGTTATTGGGAATGAAAACCTAATAGCGAAATTAACATAACTTAAAAATAATGGGATTAGTTTTTAACCTATTTTATAGGTTATTAATTCAATCCCGGGGCGTTCTATACAGTTATGTATAATGATATTTATATTATTTATACCTCTAACTAGAGCGTACCTTGAGCATATATGCTGTGACCCGAAAGATGGTGAACTATACTTGATCAGGTTGAAGTCAGGGGAAACCCTGATGGAAGACCGAAACAGTTCTGACGTGCAAATCGATTGTCAGAATTGAGTATAGGGGCGAAAGACCAATCGAACCATCTAGTAGCTGGTTCCCTCCGAAGTTTCCCTCAGGATAGCTGGTGCATTTAAAATTTATGTAAAATAATCTTATCTGGTAAAGCGAATGATTAGAGGCCTTAGGGTCGAAACGATCTTAACCTATTCTCAAACTTTAAATGGGTAAGAACCTCACCTTTCTTGGTATGAAGGTAGTGGTTGTGATATAATGTGCCCAGTGGGCCACTTTTGGTAAGCAGAACTGGCGCTGTGGGATGAACCAAACGTAATGTTACGGTGCCCAAATTAACAACTCATGCAGATACCATGAAAGGCGTTGGTTGCTTAAAACAGCAGGACGGTGGACATGGAAGTCGTAATCCGCTAAGGAGTGTGTAACAACTCACCTGCCGAAGCAACTAGCCCTTAAAATGGATGGCGCTTAAGTTGTATACCTATACATTACCGCTAAAGTAGATGGTTTATGTTCAATTTCGGTTGGATTATAAGCTTTGAAACTTTAGTGAGTAGGAGGGTACAGTGGTGAGCATAGAAGTGTTTGGCGTAAGCCTGCATGGAGCTGCCATTGGTACAGATCTTGGTGGTAGTAGCAAATAATCGAATGAGACCTTGGAGGACTGAAGTGGAGAAGGGTTTCGTGTGAACAGTGGTTGATCACGAGTTAGTCGGTCCTAAGTTCAAGGCGAAAGCCGAAAATTTTCAAGTTATAATGAAAAGTAAAAAAAAAAAACAAAGTTTTTTTTGATTAAAAAATATTATTAAACACTTGAATAATTTTGAACGAAAGGGAATACGGTTCCAATTCCGTAACCTGTTGAGTATCCGTTTGTTATTAAATATGGGCCTTGTGCTCATCCTGGCAACAGGAACGACCATAAAGAAGCCGTCGAGAGGTATCGGAAGAGTTTTCTTTTCTGTTTTATAGTCGTACTACCATGGAAGTCTTTCGAAGAGAGATATGGTAGATGGACTAGAAGAGCATGACATTTACTGTTGTGTCGATATTTTCTCCTCGGACCTTGAAAATTTATGGTGGGGTCACGCAAACTTCTCAACAGGCCGTACCAATATCCGCAGCTGGTCTCCAAGGTGAAGAGTCTCTAGTCGATAGAATAATGTAGGTAAGGGAAGTCGGCAAATTAGATCCGTAACTTCGGGATAAGGATTGGCTCTGAAGATTGAGATAGTCGGGCTTGATTGGGAAGCAATAACATGGTTTATGTACTCGTTCTGGGTAAATAGAGATTTTTATATCTTGTTCCCCGGATAGTAGTTACGTAGCCAATTGTGGAACTTTCTTGCTAAAATTTTTAGGGGATTTATCGCAAGATAATATTCCTTTTAAATTATAACGACTATCAATTAACAATCAATTCAGAACTGGCACGGACTTGGGGAATCCGACTGTCTAATTAAAACAAAGCATTGTGATGGCCCTAACGGGTGTTGACACAATGTGATTTCTGCCCAGTGCTCTGAATGTCAAAGTGAAGAAATTCAAGTAAGCGCGGGTAAACGGCGGGAGTAACTATGACTCTCTTAAGGTAGCCAAATGCCTCGTCATCTAATTAGTGACGCGCATGAATGGATTAACGAGATTCCTTCTGTCCCTATCTACTCACTTGCATTTGTAAAGTGTTATCAAACGGTCGCGTTTTTCAATTGAGTGCTTTTGATCAGAGTAATTTGTTCAGTGAACTTTAATATTTCGGAACGTGATTTATATCACCTTAAAGTGCGTAATTCTAGGAATTCGGGAATAGTGGAGTGCGGTTAATCTATAGACTAATACCGGAGCTATAATCGATTTAGTGTCCGGTGATAGAATACTGTGAAATTACATACATGTATGTATGTATTGTTGTGCAAATTAATAAAAACATTGGAAAGTGAAGAAGAAAAAAGACTTAAATCTGCCAAGGTGAAATTCCGGCAGGAAGGACAAACTGTGTTTTGCAAATTTGGTGTCTCAAGGGTAAAGTCCGGCAGAAAGGTCGTCTGCGACAAATTGTCATCTGTGTTGCCGCTCTGGTGAGTTTTTAAACAATTTTTAAAAAACAGTGTTGCCGTTGGGTTTTTCCGGGGAAGTGCCGGGGAAGTCTGGGATTTTGGGGATTATTGGTCGAGTTTTTGGGAATTCCCAAAAAGGTTATCCTTTTTGTCCGGGGTCGTCTCGTTGCCGAGTTGTTTGGTTTGGTACGGGTCTTGGCTGAGCTGCTGCTGATTTAGCAAATTTAAAGATTTGCTGAAAATTTTCTGGAAGATTTGACCAAATTTTTGCGTGTATTTGGGTGTTTTTCTGTTTGGAGGGGCAAATAACTTGCTATTGTGCTGAGTGCCTGGTGCGATGGTTCCTGGGAAAAGGAAGGACGTTGAGGGGGATACCTCCGACATGGCGTCGGATGACCTATCCTTTCCCTTGCCGCTCCCGGTGACGCCTCTGCGGGCTCAGGAGAGTGGCACGAGTGCCGAGGATGGTGTTAAGGCCAAGCCTAAGAGGCAGAAGACGGGCTCACCGAGGACCCAGAAGAAGGTGCGTGGTGCTGTTGGTGCTGCTGGTGCTGATGCTGCTGGTGCTGTTGCTGGTGCTGTTGGTGGTGCTGGTGCTGTTGGGGGTGTTGGAGCTGGTGATGGTGCTGCTGTTACTGGCGAATCGGCTGGTGATGAGGAAATGCTGGTTAGTGCTGTCTCTGATATGGATGAGACAATTCAGAGGAAGAGAGTGAGCCGCCAGAAGAAGAAGCCGACTTCTGGATTGTCGTTGGGTGATCCCATTGCCGATATCAAGGAGATCACTGGCGGGCTGATCGATTTGGTGCTTGGGGATGCTGTGGATAGGGGCATTGCACGTGGCGTGGTATCGTTTTCGGCTCGGTATGAGTCACTTTTGATGCGGCTGGTCGCCGAAAATGAGCGGTTGCGGGGACGTCTCGACGTGCTGGACGCTGGTTCTTCCGTCACGATGCGTGGTGCTGCAGCCCATGTGCCCAGTAATGCGGCGCCTGTTGCTGCTCGTAGTGCTGCTTCTGCTGCTGGTGTTGCTGTTGCTGCTACTGCTACTGCTGCTCCGGTGGTGAAACCAGTTGAGACCTGGTCGGTTGTGGTACGTGGTAAGGGTGAGTCGTCTAAGGACGTCGTCGACAAGGTAGTAGGGGAGGTTGGACCCACACTTGGTGTGCGAGTGCATGGCATTCGGCCATTGAGGGACGGGGGTGCTGTTATCCGCACCCCATCTGTTGCTGAGAGGGAGAAGATTGCCGCAAATGTCAAGTTCGCTGAGGTGGGTTTGGAGGTTGAAGTGAACGACAAGTTGGGACCGAGGGTCGTCGTGCAACGAGTACATTCGGAGATATCTACGGCCGAATTCATGGAAGAGTTGTACGAGATGAACCTGAAGGAAGAGTTGTCCCGCGGTAAGTTCACAAGGAGCGTTCGCCTAGTGTCAAAGCCTTGGACTGTTAAGGCTGGTGGTCAGATAAATGTTATGCTTGAGGTCACCAGTAAGGTGATGGACGTGTTGGTGTCGAAGGGCGTTTATATAAAGTGGTTCCGCTTCATAGCGCGGCCACAGGACCCTGTCATGGCATGCTTCCGCTGCCTTGGGTTTGACCACCGTGTTGGTGAGTGCAGGATGCGTGAAGATGTCTGCCGTCATTGTGGTGAGCTTGGCCATATGGCCTCCCAATGCTGCAACCCGATGCGCTGTCGGAATTGCGCCTTTAAGGGTCGACCATCTGACCATCTGATGATGTCGGACTTGTGTCCGATAATTGCTGCAAGGAGAGCAGCTGCGAACGCGAGACATTAGGAACATCATGGATAATTTGCGCATTATTCAATTAAATTGCCAGCGGTCGTACGCGGTGGTCTGTGAGTTGGGGCAGGCATTGTGCACTTTGGACGTGGCTTTTGCACTTGTGCAGGAGCCTTATGTTACGGATGGCTGCATTAGAGGTTTACCGGGGGGGACGCGAGTTTTTACGGACGGGGGATGCAACTCTGCGGTTATTGTTTGTGACAGGGACGTGGACTGTACGGTTGTTAGTAGGAGCCAGTGGGGGGTATGCGTGTCGGTTGAGGGGGCGTTTGGGCGGATGCTTCTGGCTAGCATCTACTGTAGGCCTAGCGAGCCGTTGTTGCCGTATTTGAGGTATATGGATACGGTACTACTCCTAGCGAGTAGTATTCCGCTCATCCTGGGCATGGACGCTAACGCATCGTCTCCTATGTGGTTTTCTAAGTCGGTGAGACAGTCGTCTCGCCGCCGAAACCATGTAAGAGGTGAGATGCTAAGCGAATGGATGGTCACTATGGGCGTCGGAGTTCTTAACGAGCCGAGTAATCTGTATACCTTTGATGGGCCAGCGGGCGTTAGTGACATTGACGTGACAGCTGCAAACGGGGCGGCGATGACTGCTTTTGACACTAGGTGGAGGGTGTGTGACAGGTGGGGCGTTAGTGATCATAATCTTCTTGAGATTGTGATTACTTATCGGGGACGGACTGAACAGACTGCGTTGCCACGTGGGTGGCGTCTTCACGGTGCGGACTGGGACGGGTACGTTGACAGTTTTAGGGCGGCTGCAAATTCGCAGCCATTGAGGGACTTTAGGGCACTGACGATAGATGACCAGGTCAGGCAGATAGACAGCTGGATGGTTAACGTGAATGATACCTTGCTTGGACGACGTCGAAAGACTAAACCAAGTAGTGTCAAATGGTGGACACGGGAGTTAGATGTGATGCGGAGGAATGTTCGGCGACTCAGGAAGCGTTTCCAGAGAGCCAGGCGTACCAATGCTGATGATCTTACTCAACGTAAGGCTGACTATCTGTCTGCCCTCAGGACGTACAAGGACAGAATTGTTAGGGTTAAGGAGGAACAGTGGAGGAGTTTTGTGCGGGACGGTAGGGATGACCCCTGGGGTAGAGTTTACCGCATTATTAGGGGTAAGGAAAGGCATGTTGATATGACAGGTCTCGAAGTGGGTGGTGTTGCGCTTACTTCGTGGCGGGAGTGTATTGACGTGCTTTTGGGGGTGTTCTTTCCAGAAGTGGAGCATGGTGAGTCCTCTCCTCTCATTAGGGAGGGGGTCTTGTGTCCAGACTTGGTGAGTTCAGAGGTACAGGAGAGTATTGGCCGTGTTAGAAGCAGGAAGTCTCCAGGTATGGATGGTATGACTGGAGAAATGTGTAAGAGCATTTGGAAGGCCATACCTGAGTATTTGGAATTAATCTTTGCGAAGTGTCTGAGTGAGGGCTATTTCCCTAGGGCTTGGAAGAAAGCTCGTGTCGTCGTGCTTCTGAAATCTCCTGATAAAGTGAGGAGCAATCCTCGTTCTTATCGGGGCATCAGTCTTCTCCCAGTACTTGGAAAAGTACTTGAGAGAATAATGGTGACACGATTGAAGGAATGCGATGGCGTGAGTTCTTCTCAGTACCAATTTGGTTTCAGGGAGGGGAGGTCAGTTGAGGATGCGTGGCATCACGTTATGCGATGTGTAGATGGATCGTCTGACAAATATGTTCTGGGCATATTTGTCGATTTTAAGGGTGCGTTTGATCACCTCCTGTGGAGTAAGGTTCTGGACAGGCTGCGTTCTGTAGGTTGTCGGGAGCTTGCTCTTTGGAGTAGTTACTTTTGTGACAGGGGAGCTTATGTGGATGGTGCCAATGAAACGGTTTGGAAGAGTGTTGTTCGTGGTTGTCCTCAGGGTTCTATTTGTGGTCCATTTATATGGAACTTAATGATGGATACACTGTTGACACGCCTGGAAGATTCTTTTAAGCTGTGTGCGTATGCGGATGACCTACTCATTCTTATCGAAGGCCAATCTCGTATTGAGCTGGAGAGAAGGGGTGAGGAGGCCATGCGCATCGTATGTGAGTGGGGTAATAGTGTGGGTGTTGATGTTGCTATGGACAAGTCTGTGATGATGTTGC
>OX101754.1:56055161-56063870 GCA_944452675.1 Tachina lurida
AGAAATAATAAATATTGTTTAATGAATTTTATTAAACAAAAGAAACACAAAGCAATATAACATGCTATATATAAATATGTGATATAAGAAATGAATAAGCAAAAATGTTTAATAAAATATATAAACCTTATATATATACTTATGTGCAAAAGATGAATACTTAACAAATTATATGTTATTTATAACATAATAAAAGAAAATGAAATGAGCTGGGTTATGATGATGATAATAAAAAAGAAATAATTAATAAGAACGAAAAATATACATTAGATGATATTAAAAAAGAAATAATAAATATTGTTTAATGAATTTTATTAAACAAAAGAAACACAAAGCAATATAACATGCTGCTATATATAAATATATGATATAAGAAATGAATAAGCAAAACTGTTTAATAAAATATATAAACCTTATATACTTATGTGCAAAAGATGAATACTTAACAAATTATATGTTATTTATAACATAATAAAAGAAAATGAAAGAAGCAATATATATAATATATATATAATATATATATATATATATATACAACGTGAGCTGGGTTAATGATGATGATAATAAAAAAGAAATAATAAATAAGAACGAAAAATATACATTAGATGATATTAAAAAAGAAATAATAAATATTGGTTAATGAATTTTATTAAACAAAAGAAACACAAAGCAATATAACATGCTGCTATATATAAATATATGATATAAGAAATGAATAAGCAAAACTGTTTAATAAAATATATAAAATTATATATATACAAATTATATGTTATTTATAACATAATAAAAGAAAACGAAATTAGGAATATTAGCAAAATTAGCATTTTGACAAATATTTTATTTATATATATGTTCAAATTAAAAATGTATAGGCAAATAAAGGAAAATTGAATTATTAAATACTTATTTTCATTATACAATAAAGAGAAATAAAACCAATATTCAAATTATAATAATTAAAATAACACTATATAAAAAAATAATGTGCAAACTATTTGATTGGCTTAAATACATTTTAAAATAGAAAAATTGACATTAATAACGAGCTAACTTAACATTTTCTCAAAAGAAAACAAAAAACTGTCATGATTCATAAATATTATGGATTTCAAAAAACAGAAGTAACGTTATATCAAAAAAAAAAAAACGATCAACGTATATATTATTAATAAGCGTATATGATCAAAATATTATCAAATAGAAAAATTGACATTAATAACAAGCTAATTTAACATTTTCTCATATTCCTAATGGAAAAGATAACGAAAAACTGTAATGATTGATAAATATTATGGATTTCAAAAAACAGAAGTAATGTTATATCAAAAAACGATCAACGTATATTTTATTAATAAGCGTATATGATCAAAATATTATCAAATGCATTGTTGCATTACAAATTTATTGATCGATTAACTTTAAATCTAGTAGATATATTTGAAAATTGTATGTACAAACTACAACAGCACTTATACAATAAGCAAGTTTAATAACTTAAATACATTTGAAAATAGAAAAATTGACATTATTAACAAGCTAATTTAACTTTTTCTCATATCCACATAGAAGAAAATCGAATTATTAAATACTTATTTTCATTATACAATAAAGAGAAATAAAACCAATTAAACCAATTATATGAAAAAAAAAAATGTGCAAACTACAACAGCACTTATACAATAAGCGGTACTGTTTAATAACTTAAATAAATTTGAAAATAGAAAAATTGACATTAATAACAAGTTAATTTAACTTTTTCTCATATCCACATAGAAGAAAATCGAATTATTAAATACTTACTTTCATTATACAATAAAGAGAAATAAAAACAATATTTGCATTATTATAATTAAAATAATATTATATGAAAAAGTAATATGCAAACTACAATAGCACTTATACAATAAGCAATACTGTTAAATAACTTAAATATATTTGAAAATAGAAAAATTGACATTAATAACAAGCTAATTTAACTTATATGTTCAAATTAAAAATGTATAAGCACATAGAAGAAAATCGAATTATTAAATACCTATTTTCATTATACAATAAAGAGAAATAAAACCAATATTTGCATTATTATAATTAAAATAATATTATATGAAAAAGTAATGTGCAAACTACAACAGCACTTATACAATAAGCAATATTGTTTAATAACTTATATACATTTGAAAATAGAAAAATTGACATTAATAACAAGCTAATTTAACCTTTTCTCATATCCACATAGAAGAAAATCGAATTATTGAATACTTATTTTCATTATACAATAAAGAGAAATAAAACCAACATTTGCATTATTATAATTAAAATAATATTATATGAAAAAATAATGTGCAAACTACAACATCACTTATATGATAAGCAATAATAATAATGTTTAATAACTTAAATACATTTGAAAATAGAAAAATTGACATTTATAACAAGCTAATTTTACTTTTTCTCATATCCACATAGAAGAAAATCAAATTATTAAATACTTATTTTCATTATACAATAAAGAGAAATAAAACCAATATTTGCATTATTATAATTAAAATAATATTATATGAAAAAGTAATGTGCAAACTACAACAGCACTTATACAATAAGCAATATTGTTTAATAACTTATATACATTTGAAAATAGAAAAATTGACATTAATAACAAGCTAATTTAACCTTTTCTCATATCCACATAGAAGAAAATCGAATTATTGAATACTTATTTTCATTATACAATAAAGAGAAATAAAACCAACATTTGCATTATTATAATTAAAATAATATTATATGAAAAAATAATGTGCAAACTACAACATCACTTATATGATAAGCAATAATAATAATGTTTAATAACTTAAATACATTTGAAAATAGAAAAATTGACATTTATAACAAGCTAATTTTACTTTTTCTCATATCCACATAGAAGAAAATCAAATTATTAAATACTTATTTTCATTATACAATAAAGAGAAATAAAACCAATATTTGCATTATTATAATTAAAATAATATTATATGAAAAAGTAATGTGCAAACTACAACAGCACTTATACAATAAGCAATACTGTTTAATAACTTAAATACATTTGAAAATAGAAAAATTGACATTTATAACAAGCTAATTTTACTTTTTCTCATATCCACATAGAAGAAAATCAAATTATTAAATACTTATTTTCATTATACAATAAAGAGAAATAAAACCATTATAATAATTAAAATAATATTATATGAGAAAATAATGTGCAAAACATATCAGCACTTATTGTTTGATTATCTTAAATACATATGAAAATAGAAAAATTGACATTAATAACAAGCTAATTTAACTTATATGTTCAAATTAAAAATGTATAAGCACATAGAAGAAAATCAAATTATTAAATACTTATTTTCATTATACAATAAAGAGAAATAAAACCATTATAATAATTAAAATAATATTATATGAGAAAATAATGTGCAAAACATATCAGCACTTATTGTTTGATTATCTTAAATACATATGAAAATAGAAAAATTGACATTAATAACAAGCTAATTTAACTTATATGTTCAAATTAAAAATGTATAAGCACATAGAAGAAAATCGAATTAGTAAATACTTATTTTCATTATACAATAAAGAGAAATAAAACCATTATAATAATTAAAATAATATTATATGAGAAAATAATGTGCAAAACATATCAGCACTTATTGTTTGATTATCTTAAATACATATGAAAATAGAAAAATTGACATTAATAACAAGCTAATTTAACTTATATGTTCAAATTAAAAATGTATAAGCACATAGAAGAAAATCGAATTAGTATATACTTATTTTCATTATACAATAAAGAGAAATAAAACCATTATAATAATTAAAATAATATTATATGAGAAAATAATGTGCAAAACATATCAGCACTTATTGTTTGATTATCTTAAATACATATGAAAATAGAAAAATTGACATTTATTTAGACATATTTTGGTTAAAATGAAAAATTGAAGAAACTTGAATTATTATCTTCTAATTATGTTTTAATTATCCAATTTAAGATTGTTATTATTATTTTATAGTTTTTATATAAAAAAACTATGATTTACTACATGAATTTTTATTAAAAAAATATTTTTCTATGTAAAATGGAAAATTGGCCGCACTTTTGCTGAGAAACATCTATATGATGTCTACGGATAAAAACTAAGAAGATGATGAAACACATGTGTAGCCAAGCAAAAGCAAGCAAAGCAAAGCAAGCATAGTGTTTCTTCGTGTACTTGTGCGGTTGGTATGGTGGTGGCATATTATTGTGAGCGCACATCGAATGATGATGACTCGTCTTTTGTTAGAATACTATTAACGAAGATGATGATTTTGATTTTGATGATGTTGATGGGTTAGAGTTGCTTAAGACGATGAATTTGTATGGATGGCTTGTGCATCGATATTAAATTTATCATGTTGAATGAAAAATAGCTAAAGCGCTCATAATTTTATAAATTGATTATGTAGTTGCAAGCAAATATTAAATTAAATTTTTATCATGTTGAATGAAAAATAGCTAAAGCAGCGCACATAATTTTATAAATTGATTATGTAGTTGCAAGCAAATATTAAATTAAATTTTTATCATGTTGAATGAAAAATAGCTAAAGCAGCACATAATTTTATAAATTGATTATGTAGTTGCAAGCAAATATATAGTAATGTATTTTACTATAAAATTAAAAAATAAAATTTAAATGACTTGTCTTTGTTTTATAGCTTGTGCGAGCAAGTGTCTTGCTGTATATTCTATTAACAAAGATTGTTGGGTCTCAGACGATGAATTTGTATGGCTAGTATGATCTACCATATTGATTTTATCATATTTTTTAATAATAGCTAAAGCAGCACATAATTTTATAAATTGATTATGTAGTTGCAAGCATATAGTAATGTATTTTACTATAAAATTAAAAAATAAAATAAAATTGAAATGACTTGTCTTTGTTTTATAGTTTGTGCGAGCAAGTGTCTTGCTGTACATTCTTTTAACAAAGATTTGTTGATGTTAATATATAACGCTATGGAAAAGTGTGTTGATAATAAGATGAATTTGTGTGGCATTTGGTTGTGAATGCCATATAATTTATCATATTCAAAGTAACTATGTTAATTAACTTCAAGTCTTATTGAGAAGTGTTGTTAATTTTTTAAAAATTTTGCTCGGGTAAATTTAAGAAAATGCTTTGTTATATTCGAAAGAAGTTATAAAAATAAAGTTCTCAAATTTGAGAATAAAATAAATATGTAAAAAGTGTGAATTATAATTTTGCTTTTTCTTAAATGCTTAAAACGAGGGAACAAAAATACAGTATTTTATAAAAACGTATAAATGTTTTTAGATATTTATAAAAAAAAAAATGTAATTTAAATTACATATCAAAATTAAAATCAAATATATTGAAAAATATATTATGATGCAATGATCAAATGAATAAATGAAATAAAAAAATTAAGTAAAATTAAATTTCAAATTAATAATGAAAATGACGAACGAGAGGCTATGGCTGATTATTCGTTAATTTCAATAAATAAAATGAAAAAATAATAACATTATTCTGGTTGATCCTGCCAGTAGTTATATGCTTGTCTCAAAGATTAAGCCATGCATGTCTAAGTACACACGAATTAAAAGTGAAACCGCAAAAGGCTCATTATATCAGTTATGGTTCCTTAGATCGTTAACAGTTACTTGGATAACTGTGGTAATTCTAGAGCTAATACATGCATTATAAACACGGACCTTTGGGACGTGTGCTTTTATTAGGCTAAAACCAAGCGATCGAAAGGTCGTTATTATGGTTGAACTCTAGATAACTTGCAGATCGCATGGTCTTGTACCGGCGACAGATCTTTCAAATGTCTGCCCTATCAACTTTTGATGGTAGTATTTAGGACTACCATGGTTGCAACGGGTAACGGGGAATCAGGGTTCGATTCCGGAGAGGGAGCCTGAGAAACGGCTACCACATCTAAGGAAGGCAGCAGGCGCGTAAATTACCCACTCCCAGCTCGGGGAGGTAGTGACGAAAAATAACAATACAGGACTCATATTAGAGGCCCTGTAATTGGAATGAGTACACTTTAAATCCTTTAACAAGGACCTATTGGAGGGCAAGTCTGGTGCCAGCAGCCGCGGTAACTCCAGCTCCAATAGCGTATATTAAAGTTGTTGCGGTTAAAACGTTCGTAGTTGAACTTGTGCTTCATACGGGTGGCACAACTATAATTGTAGTTTGTGCTGTACCTTATGTATGTAAGCGTATTACCGGTGGAGTTCTTATATGTGTTAGGTACTTGTATTTTTCACATATTCCTCCTATTTAAACCTGCTTCAGTGCTCTTCATCGAGTGTTGTTGTGGGCCGGTACAATTACTTTGAACAAATTAGAGTGCTTAAAGCAGGCTCCAAATGCCTGAATATTTTGTGCATGGAATAATGAAATAAGACCTCTGTTCTACTTTCATTGGTTTTTAGAACAAGAGGTAATGATTAATAGAAGCAGTTTGGGGGCATTAGTATTACGACGCGAGAGGTGAAATTCTTGGACCGTCGTAAGACTAACTTAAGCGAAAGCATTTGCCAAAGATGTTTTCATTAATCAAGAACGAAAGTTAGAGGTTCGAAGGCGATCAGATACCGCCCTAGTTCTAACCATAAACGATGCCAGCTAGCAATTGGGTGTAGCTACTATCATGGCTCTCTCAGTCGCTTCCCGGGAAACCAAAGCTTTTGGGCTCCGGGGGAAGTATGGTTGCAAAGCTGAAACTTAAAGGAATTGACGGAAGGGCACCACCAGGAGTGGAGCCTGCGGCTTAATTTGACTCAACACGGGAAAACTTACCAGGTCCGAACATAAGCGTGTAAGACAGATTGATAGCTCTTTCTCGAATCTATGGGTGGTGGTGCATGGCCGTTCTTAGTTCGTGGAGTGATTTGTCTGGTTAATTCCGATAACGAACGAGACTCAAATATATTAAATAGATGCTTTCAGGATTATGGTGTTTGAAGCTTTTGTAGCCTTCATTCATGAGCGCAGTAAAATGTGTGAGTGTTTGAATGTGTTTATGAAGGTGGAGCCGTACCTGTTGGTTTGTCCCATTATAAAGGACACTAGCTTCTTAAATGGACAAATTGCGTCTAGCAATAATGAGATTGAGCAATAACAGGTCTGTGATGCCCTTAGATGTCCTGGGCTGCACGCGCGCTACAATGAAAGTATCAACGTGTATTTCCTAGACCGAGAGGTCCGGGTAAACCGCTGAACCACTTTCATGCTTGGGATTGTGAACTGAAACTGTTCACATGAACTTGGAATTCCTAGTAAGTGTGAGTCATTAACTCGCATTGATTAAGTCCCTGCCCTTTGTACACACCGCCCGTCGCTACTACCGATTGAATTATTTAGTGAGGTCTTCGGACGTGATCACTGTAACGCCATGTGTGTTACGGATGTTTCGCAAAAGTTGACCGAACTTGATTATTTAGAGGAAGTAAAAGTCGTAACAAGGTTTCCGTAGGTGAACCTGCGGAAGGATCATTAATGTGTTCCTTACCGTAACATAAAAATGCATATATATTTTATATATATGCATTAAATTAAAAAAAAAATCAATTAAACATAAAATTATAGTTGTACTTGTGAAAAACTAAAAAAAAGTTTTATATAAGTTAAATTATGTTCTTTTTATTTTTAAAGAACATAAGACATTCGCAACATAAATTTTATGCATTAAAAAAAATCATTGAAGGAATTGACCAGTCCTTCAATAAAAAAAAGTTCAACTGTTTTAAATTATATCAAAAAAAAATTTGATTATTTAAATGCAGTAAATATGTCGTAACACAACAGAGTAAGCCAGCCAACACAGCAGAAACATCATTCATTAATAATGAGTTTCTTTACAAGCCAAATAAAAATAATTAATAATACATTTATGTATATATAAAATGTGCTTAAATCCTTAAGCAATATTTTATAAACTACGAAATCTATTGAAGGACTGACCACCCTATCAACACAGAACAAACACACACCAGAAGCATCATTATTATATAATGTGTTTCTTATAATCATATTATTTATATAGCACGGGTATATTTAATATAAAGTTATAAATATTGTATAACCACCAAGTTATAAGTATTGTATAACAACAATGAGGTGTCCCACAGAGGAACCAACGGAAGGATCACTTATAATATAATGTGCATGCCTTACCGCAATATAATCATTTAAGCATAAAATTATAGTTGTACTTGTACAAAACCAACATGCGTTTTATATAAGTTAAACATTGTTCTTTTATAGAACTAAGACATTCGCAACATAAATTTTATGCATTATAAAAGTTATTGAAGGAATTGATATATGCCAATTTTATTTTGGTGTATTTTTGATTTCTTTCAATAAATAAATTTTTGAACCGTTATTTATATAAATAAAAACTTAATATCACTCTAAGCGGTGGATCACTTGGCTCATGGGTCGATGAAGAACGCAGCAAACTGTGCGTCATCGTGTGAACTGCAGGACACATGAACATCGACATTTTGAACGCATATCGCAGTCCATGCTGTAAGGTACTTTAATAATTTTATTGAAGTGCTGCTTGGACTACATATGGTTGAGGGTTGTAAGACTATGCTAAATGAGTTGCTTATTTCACTTTCTT
>OX101754.1:56064070-56185999 GCA_944452675.1 Tachina lurida
CGAGGAACTGAAGAGGGAAGCCACAAAGGCCATTTTCTACCGTAATATACTAGGAGAAGCAAAAAATGTAGTCATCAACGTACGTTCTCGTTGTACCTTCATAGTGAACAGACATAATAGCGGAATTTTTCTTACATACAAACTAAATAAAAAAAAAATCATACAAAAATATTCGTAGTACATATGTATTGACTATAATAAATAAGCTTTATTTGCTTTGCAAATATTTTTTACATATAGAAATAACAAAAACAAAAAAAACCGTAAACAAAAAAACATACAAACATACCCTTGAGGAATACTCTATATGAGTACCCCAAAGGAAAAAAATAATGAAGTGAGTTCTAACGGCAGAAATGCCTATTTTACTGTGAGTTTTGATGCTCATAATGATATCAATAAAAATAAAATATCTGATAATAGACTTGCTGTGAGTTCTGAAGCTCTTAATAAAAATCAAAAATCTGATAATAGACTTTTTCTAACGGCAAAACCACAGTTTCGTCAGCGATCAACTTCGCTTTGTCCAATGCCAACTAGTGAATCGTTGACAATATTGCCTAGTACTTCCACATTTAACTCAGCGATATCACCCGCCTCGGGCTCGGGGTCACCACTTAACCAAGTTGTCACTGAAAATAAGAGTAGCCCAAAACCCAAGGTCCAAGTCGGAATGGACAGATACATTAAAATTTTAAAGCGCGGGCGAAGCCCTAATTCTACTAAAATTGCATCTGCTCCAAAGATGTCTAGGGATAACAGCGCATCCTCAACTAATCGCCAAAACCGATTTAAAATTCTTCAAGATGACAACGACAAACCCGAGGTATCCTCGAACAAAACATCCAAGCCGCCACCAATATATTTGAGACAAAAAAATTCAAATGCCCTTATTAAAAAATTAATTTCGGACATTGGTGAGAATAAATTTCACATTGTTCCAATAAAACCTGGCAACATCGATGAAACTAAAATCCAAATTTATGACGAAAAAGATTTCCGCAAAATGGTTGCTGAATTTGAAAAAAGTAAAACAAGCTTCTACACATACCAGCTTAAGAGCGCTAAAGGCATGCAGATCGTATTGAAGGGCATAGATTCTTATGTTGTCCCCAAAGAAATAAGAGATGCACTCGTCCTCCAGGGGTTCAAGGTAAAAAATGTGTCCAATATAATAAATAGAGAAAAGATTCCCCAACCCCTATTTCGTGTTGAACTAGAACCTAATGATATAAAATTGAAAAAAAATGAGACGCATCCAATTTATAATTTAAAATACCTCTTGTACCGAAAAATCACAGTTGAAGAGCCACATAAGCGTTCAGGTCCTGTACAGTGCCATAATTGCCAAGAATATGGCCATACAAAAACATACTGCAATTTACCTACTGTTTGTGTTGTGTGCGGCGAATTACACGGCACTGCTAGTTGCAATAAACCAAAAGATCAAAGTGGCAAAAAATGTAGTAATTGTGGAGAAAATCACACCGCTAACTACAGAGGTTGTCGTGTGTACTCTTTTGTAAAGAAGACTATGGTGCAAAAACCTAAATTAGCTCCAGCTCAATCAGCAAACGTTTACTCTGCCACTTTTCAGCAAATGAGCCAACCAGTTACTTCCCGTGTATCGTATGCAGATGCTGCTAAGGCTAGTTCTATTCCGACACAAAATGTTTCACCGCAAAATAATTCTACAAATACAAACTCAAACTTTAATTATAATCGCCTTGAAGCCACTATTGAAAATCTTGTGCAAACTATAAACAATTTTACAACAAATATGACTACCATGATGCAAGAAATGTTGCGAATGCAGAATACTCTGCTTCAAGCAATACTTAATAAGCCATGAACACGTTAACAATATGTTTCTGGAACGCAAACGGCATTCGCCAACATAAAAATGAACTTGAGCACTTCCTCACGGAAAAAAATATTGATATAATGTTAGTATCTGAGACTCATTTGACTTCGAGAAGTATTTTTAAAATTTATGGCTACACTATATATGATACAAAGGACCCTAGAGGAAGGGCTTGCGGTGGATCAGCAATTCTAATAAAGTCAAGACTCAAGCACTATGTTCTTGATAACATTTGTGAAGAATACCTACAAGCAACAAATATTGGCATTGAAAGTTTTTGTTCAAATTTCGTTATATCATCAATTTACTCCCCTCCCAGATTTTCAATCACTGAGAATCAATATGAGGATTTCTACAAATCTCTTGGACCTTGTTTTGTAGCAGCTGGAGACTACAATGCGAAACATACGTTCTGGGGTTCGCGCCTTGTTACACCCAGAGGTCGAGCATTGTTCAACACTATTTCAAAAATGGGCTTGGATGTCATTTCGAGTGGGGAGCCCACTTATTGGCCTACTGACATACAAAAAATTCCGGATGTTATAGATTTTGGCGTCATAAAAAATATCTCTAGGGATTTAATTCAATTTCAAGCTTCTCTTGATCTCTCGTCCGATCACTCCCCGACGATCATCACAATTTGTAGCCCATTAAGAAGTAACTTACCTGACCCATATGTGAAGATGATCAATCGTGTAAATTGGCTGGGGTTCAAAAAATATCTCAGCAGTCATTGTACGGAAAACATTACGCTTAGAACACCCGATGATATTGAATCGAACATTGCCAATCTCAGCGAGAATATTAAACAGGCTGCTGAACATGCCACTATCTCCCATCCGCAGATTGGGTTTAATAAAATTTATTCTACAGACATTGAAAGTCTCGTACGTGAAAAAAGAAGGGCTAGAAGGGAATGGCAACAGCACAGATCACCACTGTGGTTTTATTGATTGAATGTCTTCTTTATTCTATATCAAATGAATACTTGATGATTACAAAAAGTACTTAAAGTTAAGTGTTGATTAAATGTGTAATACAGTGTAAGTTATACAGTGTTGCTTATAATTGTAAGTAATTATAAAGAGAAACAGTATGGCAGGGTATCAAAACCACTATCATAACATCTCCCTTTTATAGCTAAATATTTATTTTCGAAATCTTTCAGGAGGTTTAATAACTCTTCCACTTTTAGTGGTATATTCATTTACATTACTTTCATCTGAATTTGTGCCTAGGTTTTCCTGAAGTTGTTTATTAGGATTTTCATTAATTCTAGTATATACATTTTCATTATAATTTTCATTACAGTTTTCATTTATTTTTTCATTAATTCTTTCATCTATTTCATCGCTTAAATTATAGTTCAAATAACTCGGATTTTTTTTTATGTGTTGTCTATTCCTTCTATAGATTGCTCCGCCTTGGTCTCGCACAACAAATGATCTGGGCTCCTTACAGTCTTTTACTACTGTTCCCGAGAACCAAGTCGAGGTTGGAGTTTTCTTGAACATTATTTTTTCCCCTACTTCTATTGGCTTAAGATTTTTTGTTGTTCTGTTGTAGTATTTTAGCATGTTACTATTTTGTTTACTAATTTGTTTCTTAATGTGTTCCGTGCTGTTTATTCTCTGTTTCAGATTTTCTGAAATACACGGTAACTTTGTTCTCAAAACCCTTCCCATTAACAACTCTGATGGGCTTGGAAAATTCCCCTTGCGGGTGGTTCTATATTGCAAAAGCGCTGTATAAGGATCAGACAAATCAGTTTTACATTTGTATAAAATTCTTTTAATGGTTTGTACCGAACGTTCTGCCAATCCATTTGACCTGGAGAGATAAGGGCTTGAAGTAATATGCTCTATTCCCCATTTATTACAAAAATCTGAAAATTCCTTAGAATTGAAAGGCGGTCCATTATCGGACATGAAAATTGCTGGTATTCCATGCCTAGCATAAATAGATTTCAGTTTGGTTATTACCTGGTTACTGTTACAGCCTGAACTTAAAATATCGATTTCTATATATTTAGAGTAGTAATCCACTACTAATAAGTACCTTTTTCCGTTAAACTCGAAAAAGTCGCAACCAATTTTGTACCAAGGCAAAGTAACAATTTCGTGTGGTAGTAATTCTTCTTTTGCATTAGAATTCTGATACTTTTTACAAATCTCACAGTTTGAAACCATGATGTTTATGTCATTATTAATGTTTGGCCAGAAAATCGACTCCCTGGCTAAATTCTGACATCTTTGGACACCCATATGACCCTCGTGCAAATAAGACAACATCTCCTTTCTGAGACTTCTAGGAATTAAAATACGATTATTCATTAACAGAATACCATCTGAAAGTGTAATTTCACTTTTAATAGCGTAATATGGCAGTAACATCTCGTTCAACTGTTTTTTATTTGTTGGCCATCCATTTTTAACACATTCTGTCAAGAGTTTAAATACCTCATCATTTCGAGTGGCCTCCCTTATTTTTTCTATGGCAACGTCTTTTAAGTTATTCTGAGCAATAATAAAATTACAATGTAAATCTATTTCGTTATTAAAGTCAACTAGTGTGTTCTCCTTAAGAGGGGCTCTAGATAATGTGTCAGCTATAAAGAGAAATTTGCCAGGTTTGTAAGTTACTGTGATGTTATAAGTCAGCAGACGTAACATAAATCTTTGTAGCCTAGCTGGTATTTTATAAAGGGGCTTATTAAATAGTGGTACTAGTGGTTTATGGTCAGTTTCCACTGTAATATGAAGACCGTATACGTATTGGTGAAAGCGGGTGCAGCCAAATAATATTGCAAATAGCTCTTTTTCTATTTGAGCGTAATTTGATTGACATTCTGTTAATGCGGCAGATGCATATGCAATTGGGTTGTTGCCATGCATGATAGTGGCTCCCACAGCGAAATTTGATGCATCAACTGAAAGTGTTAAAGGTTTCCTTGGGTCAAAGTATGTTAAAACTGGGGAATTAGTTATTTCCTTTTTTAGATTTAAAAATTCATTGTTCTGTTCATCGTTCCAATGCCACAAGACGTCTTTTTTTATCAGATCCCTTAAATGTTTTGTCTTAGAGGATAGATTTCTAATGAACGCGCCTAAATAGCTTACCATCCCCAAAAACCTTTGTAGCTGTGGGACATTTGTAGGTACTTCCATGTCTAAGACAGCCTTAATCTTGTCGTCATCAGGTTTAACACCATCCTCATTGAAAATATGGCCTATAAATTTTACTTCTTTTTTCAAAATTGAAGACTTTTGCTTGTTAAACCTTAACCCTACAGCCTTAGCTCTTTCTATAACTTTAAGTAATATTTCATTGTGCCCTTCTAAGGTTGACGAGTGAATTAGAAAATCGTCCATATAAATTATGAGACCATATATGTCTCCGAAAAGTCTAACCATTTCCGAATGGAATATTTCGGGTGCGGCATTTATGCCAAATGGCAAACGCAAAAAACGATAACGCCCTAGAGGCGTGTTAAATGTACATAGTCTTGACGAAGACTCGTCCAAACGTATCATCCAGAATCCTGAATTGGCGTCCAGACAACTGAAATATTTGGACCCTGTTAGTTTAGCTCTACATTCGTCAATGTTGGGAAAACTAAAACGAGGTCTGACAATTGCCTTATTTAAATTCCTAGGATCAAGGCACAGACGAAGGCTACCGTTTGGTTTGGTGACCAAAACAATGGAGTTTACCCATTCCGTTGGTCCATTTTCTTTAACTATCACATTTAGATTTTCCATTCTTCTAAGTTCCGTTTTCAATGCCTCAAAAAGACCTATAGGCACACGACGTGGTGCCTCTACAATAGGCTCTACACCCTCAATAATTTTTAGGTGACACACGTCTTTTAATTGACCAAGACCATTAAATACTTCTTTATAATCTTCCATAACAGAGTTTAAATTTATAGCATTAACTGTTTTTACCAGATTTAGTTGTATAGCTAACTCGAGACCAATAACGTTTTTGCAATCCATATTTAAAACATGAAAAACTGCAGAACAATTTAAATTATTATAATTTATATTCAAGTTAATTGTACCTAACACCGGCAACTCTTCTCCACTAAACGTTAATATATTATTAAAAGTATTATTATTTAACTTACGTATATCTAAATAAGATATTGCTTTTACAGATAGGAGATTGGCTTGCGCTCCCGTATCCACTTGAAACTTCAGCATCTTGTTGTTCAATTTAGCTTCCACATTCCACTCACGGCCTGAGACTGTAGCACTTTCATGCGAACTTCTAACTCCATTCTGTTGTTGCGATTTTCTCCATACACTCCCTATAAACAAATTTTGTTCATCGTTGCCGCTCTCAACGGCCTTAACATATCTGTTGTTGTTGTAGTTTTTGTTGCTGCCTTTATGTGTTTTCACAAAACACATTTTAGCAAAATGGTTGATCTTTCCACATATGTGACATTTAAGCCCTTCAGCTGGGCATCTACTTCGATGTGCTTGTCCGCACTTACCACATTTGCTTTGTTGTTGCTGGCTATTATACTTAGCCTGTTGACTTTGTTTGCCACCACTGCTGTTGTTCTTTGAACATTTTTGGTTATATTGTTTTATACCGTATACATTTGCGTTACTGCTGTTTTGAGACACCTGCTCAATTGCCGTTACATTTTCTCTAGCGGCTTCCATGCTTTTAGCTATCTGAAGTGCCTTCTCCCACGTTATTTCACCTTCACTTAAAAGTTTTTCTTTGACTTTTTGGAAATTCTGTGATAGTCCACAAATAAATATGTCTTTTATTAATCCCTCTCTAATTTCTCCAAAATCACACGTCATACTAAGGTTTTGTAGTACCGTTGCATATTGCGTAATGGATTCACCTTGCACTTGCTTTCTGGTGAAAAAAATGTGGCGCTCCATCGCTGTATTTTTTTTAGGTACGAAGTAGTTTTCTAACTTACTCCACAGTTCGTCGTATTTCACCACATCAATATCAATGTTGAAGGAATTTATTATTAGTAGCGCTGAGCATCCAATATGGTGCAACAGTAATGCCACTTTACGTGTTTCTGGTTGCGTTTCCAACGCAGAGGCTCTCATAAAAATTTTAAAAGTCCTGCTCCAATTTTTCCATTCCAACGATAAATTTGGCGCATTTGTATTTAAAGGGTTTACAGACGTTGAAATCGCCATCATTTCTCTGGGACCTTCTCCCTCAACCTTCGGAGTTGTCATCGTTCTATTTATTTTTATTTTTTCGTGGGGCTATTTTTCAATTTTTAAAAAATAACTTTTTACACGTTGGGTTCTAACCTCAAAAAAAATTTTTTTTTTTTTTCGAACCCCACACCTGACACCATGTGGTTTTATTGAATGTCTTCTTTATTCTATATCAAATGAATACTTGATGATTACAAAAAGTACTTAAAGTTAAGTGTTGATTAAATGTGTAATACAGTGTAAGTTATACAGTGTTGCTTATAATTGTAAGTAATTATAAAGAGAAACAGTATGGCAGGGTATCAAAACCACTATCATAACAACCACAAAATAAAATCAGATTTAAAGAGTGCACTAAACGACTCCAAGAGTTGCTTGCATCTGAAAAAATTGCATCTCTTAAAAATTATCTGGAGGGTCTTGATGTTACACCGGCGTCTAATTACTCCTTGTGGCGCGCTGCCAGAAAGCTTAAAACACCCGCTGAGTATAAGCCATCTCTACGCACATCTACCGGAGGCCGTGCAAGAAGCGATACTGAAAAAGGTAAAATATTTGCTGAGCACTTAAAATCCGTTTTTACGCCAAATATATGTACTGGTGTTGCTGATTTGCCGAATATAGTCGCTCTACCCCCTCAACACATAAAGTTTAAGACGCGTGATTTACAAAAATTAATTGCCGAACTCAACCCGAAGAAAGCTTCGGGTATTGATGGAATTAGTAATCAGATGCTGATGAACTTGCCTCGTATTGCAATGAGAATCCTGTTATTCATATTTAATGCTATTTTACGACTGGAGTATTATCCACACAACTGGAAACTTACCAAGGTTAAAATGATTCGAAAGATATAACTGGCAAAGATATAACAAAGGCTGAGTCATATAGGCCAATAAGTATACTATCTACAATGTCAAAGCTTTTCGAAAAACTACTCAAAACAAAATTGTCCCCAATTCTAATTAGTAGTGGGTGCATACCAGACCATCAATTTGGTTTTAGAAGTCAGCATAGCACCATTGAACAAACTCACAGATTGGTTCAATTTATAAGAAGAACTTTTGAGGAAAAAAAGTATTGTTCTGCGCTGTTTATAAACATTTCCCAGGCATTTGATCAAGTGTGGCATGAAGGCCTAATATTAAAATTTAAGACTTACTTACCAATAAACATTTTAAATCTTTTGGAAAGTTACATTATTTCCCGTAAGTTCACTGTTGCGGAAGGAGACTTTACAAGTAGGCCTGAAACAATTTCATCTGGTGTGCCACAGGGGAGTATACTGGGACCAGTTTTATATTTAATTTATACTTGTGATATGCCTGTGAGCAGTAGTATTCATACTTCCACATTTGCCGACGATACAGCCTGCCTTAGTATGCATGAAAACCCTGATGAGGCATCCCGCAAACTCCAGGAACACATTAGCCAGATGGAGCTTTGGTTAAACTTATGGAGAATCAAGGTAAATGAACAAAAGTGTGTTCAAGTAACATTTACTTTACGAAGAGATACTTGTTCCCCCATTCGGATTAACAATCAAGTTGTTTCTCAACATTCACATGTGAAATATCTTGGTATACACCTTGATCGACGACTTACATGGAAACACCACATTGACTCTAAGTTAACTCAAATGAAACTTAAATTAACTCAGGTACATTGGCTGATTGGTCGAAATTCAACACTTAGCCTAGACTGTAAACTTTTAATATACAAGTCGCTTTTAAAGCCAATATGGTGCTACGGAATTCAACTATGGGGCACTGCTTCAGCTTCAAATGTAGAGAAAATTCAACGCAGGCAAAACAAAATTTTACGCATGATAACATCGGCTCCATGGTACATCAAAAATTCAAATATACATCGTGATTTGAATATGCCTCTAGTGACTGAAGAAATTGCAAAATACGCAGGCAAATATCTAACAAAACTCGAATCACATCCTAATCCGCTTGCTCGTAATATTTTGATCTTTACTGGACACATCCGCCTAAAAAAGAGGGATACAAGGGCTCTTATTCACAGCACTCCAGATGGGACTTCCTGAAAATACTTTTATTTTTTTTGTATTTTTTTCCTTTTGATTATCACTACTTATGTAATATATATATCTATTACTAAGCTTATGTCCGACACTGGTCGGGCCTTATTATATTTTTATATTTAAGATTTGAATACTTATTGTTAGTTCATATATGAAGATACAATAAATAAAATATGTAATAAAAAAAAAAAAAAAAAAAAAACGTACAGCAACCAGACAACTGGCAGATAATAAAAAGGACTTTGAAGCTGAGATACCACCCGAACTTGGAACCTCACCAAATCTATAGGAAAATTAATGAACTTCGAGTTAACACCGTAAGTGAATTAGCTATAGAATTACAAAATCTTAAATATAAAAATGATGAATTAAGTGTATATTATCAAGATGATCAGTGTATAGATTTGTCCAACGTAGACAGTATACTGGTTAATATAGCCAAAGAAATAACCCATGGAATTCTATTAGACAAGATATATCCAGAAAGAGATCTAAGTACAATAATAGAAATAATGATGAAACGTAGATATGAAGATAGTTGTATTAGGCAGGAATTTAGAAAATTTCGCGGAAATTATCCCAGTACCTTTAAACAAGCAAATAAACATAATAGTTCAAACCCTAATTATAATAGAAATCAGAATTATCAGAATAAAGGACAGGGCAATTTCAATTTTAGATCCAATAATAATTACAATAATAATGAATATAATATTAGATATATGAATAAGTCAGGACAATATAGGCAGAATAATAATGGAAGAATCAACAATTTCAATAAATATTCAAATTCAGGTAATTTCCAAAGGTTCACACAGCACAGTGGCGTGAATTTAAAAAAAAGTGGTAAAAAGTCCGCAACTTTTGAACTAGTTAACCGATTTCGATGAAACCAACTGTTTTGGAAAGTAGAAGTGTTGAAATTTTAAAAAACATATTTTGAGGCACCCTGTTGTAAGACAGGGTGGCTCCAAACAGCCTCAAAGTGGGAAAGTGCGGGTATCGAAATTCTTTCGGAGCTTGTAACTTTTGTAAATAGGGACCGATTTCAATAATTTTTTCAGCGGGACAATCTACGTTAAGAAATAAAAATAAAACATGCTAAGAGTACCATTTTATCTCTTTCAGTTTCCAAGTTATTTGACTTGAAAAATTTATTTTTTATATTTTGGCCCTGACTTTTTTTTATTCGTTAGTACATAACTTCTTTATTACTTGGCAAAAATCAGTATGTTTTAATGTTTTTGAAAGAAAACTTCATTACAATTCATATAAAAAAATTTTTTTTTGATATCTCAAAAATTGTAGCAAGGAATAATTTTGCAATATGGATTTTTAAAAATTATGAAAAAATTTGGTATATTTTGTGAAAAAAGTATTCTTAATTTTTTTGGAATATTTTAAAAAATTATTAAGTATTTGATAAAAACTTTGATTGTTTCTGAGAAAGGAGACATTGAGAAAGGCTGTGAAATAAATTTTGGAGATTGTTGTTGGTGCACCCTACATTCAGCATTGGTCGAAAACTAGCAATTTTTTTTCAAAAAATCCGATTTTCGGATGTGGCAAAAAATTGCACGGTCGTTTTTGTAAATTTTTTGGTTTTTTATTATAAATAAATTTGTTGTAAGTAACCTGTAAGAAACTCTTGACATCCTACACATAAATGTAGGCAGGAGAGGAGATTTTCTAAAAATTCTAAAATTTTTCTAACACAATTTTTCCCAATAAGAAAAAATTATTATAAAATTATAAATTGGGAATCATTTTAATTTTTATCAATAGTATACATTTAGCTTTGCAAACTGAAAAAAAATTATTCTCTTACCTTCAATACTTTTTGAAATATTCGAAATCCAATTTTGATTAAAAATTTTAATTTTCTACATTTTTTATTTTTGTCTAAATTATTGATCGTATTTTCTTTACTGCAAATGTTTCTTAATTTTTTCTATGTTATTACAATAGTAGATATAATTGTCTATTCAACGGTATATAATATGTATTCCTTTGCCATTATGTCAGTCTTAAAATGTACAAATATAACACCTCAGGTAACAATTTACGTGTTTTATCTGATACTCAAACAAACCCACATTTTTTATGAACTCTTGAAGCTGTTATTAAATACTTTCTTTACTTAAATACAATAAAATATAAGAATTTATATACACAGAGTATATTTATATACCCACAAGGACAAAGGTACCTGCGCGCACATCTCCAATATGGGTATGGTTTTACCTGATATTTGTATCGGTTTTGTATTCGTAGCTTGTAAAATAGCTATATATTTAAGCTGTGATGCATTTAATGTCATTATTTCAGTTATAGCTATCATGGAGATAACACTTAAAAATAAATCGCTCTGCAAATTAATGTTTGAAAACCTCACTGATGGTAGTACTCGGTTGGACAAGGTAGACCAAATGGTGTACATAATATCTACTACATATGGTTTATCTGTAAACACCGATTTATCGAAAAAACTTGAAAATTTTTTTAAATTATATGAAAAGAAGATACGTGAATGCAATAAATCAATTTCTAAATTTCAGAATAAAAATCAGTATTGGTTAGATATGGGACTATCTACGGAAATATACCCAAAGAAGTTTGGTCGGCCAAATAAAGAATACGATAACGTTCGACGCAGGAGCAAAAGGATTAAACAAGAAGACTTGATAAATACGTATTTGGAAAATGAAATCAAAGATTCATTCAAATTGATTTTAGCGAAGACTCAACTTAAAGAAGCAGGCAAAATCGTAGATGTGCTACCAGTTGCGTGACCAAAAAATTTAAGACGGATGGTGGAAAGCATTCCAACGCCAAAATATAGTAAACATTTTGCGGTGGAAGATGCACTAGCACTCATTCTTAATTTGGGCCTGTCAAGAAATAAATACGATATCTTAAGGAAGGTGCTTAAAGAAAAAAGTGGGCCTTTGCCATCAAGTACATTGTTGTTAAAAAGGAAATCGGAAATTTTGCCACATCCGATAACAGTGGATAGCCGAAGTGCAGTCATTAGTTTGTCAGACCTTCTTCATAATACAGCATCAAGACTCATCGCTACTTTTGACGAAAGAGTCTTAGATACATGTAATAATTCTGAACTAACACTAATATACAAATGGGGATGTGATGGATCATCTGAATTTTCAGAATATAGACAGCCCCGTGCATACGATAATGACTTTTCCAAAGTTTTAATGGCATCGTTAGTACCATTAAGGCTTCGACTACATAATGAAATGCCTTCAACAAGTAAAAATGCATTTAAAGATGTGTGGGTAAATACTACTCCAGGCTCAAAGTTTTTATGCCGACCAATACGTTTTGAATACATCAAGGAAAACAAAGAAATAACTCAAAATCTGGTTGATGGTATAAAACATGAAATTTCTAATATGGAACCCATTGACGTTCATATATTAGGACGAGTAATAACAGTATCTTTTAGAACTTATTTAACAATGATAGATGGAAAAGTTGCGAATGCAATAACTGATACAAAATCTTATTTGATTTGTAATATATGCGGAAAGAAAAATTCCGATTTTACTAGTAAGGACATTGAGAATTATACTCCACCTAATGAAGATGCCCTTAAGCTTGGAATATCACCACTTCATGCTCGGATTCGATTCATGGAGTATATTTTACATCTATCTTACGACAATAAATATCGCAGTGTACCAGAACTTCAGAACGTTCCAGTTGCGAATAATTCTGCTTTAAAACAGATACGGTTGGAAGAAAAGAAAAGAATTCAAGATGAGTTTATAAAACGTGGCTTAATCATTGACAAACCTTTATATGGCTATGGAAACTCCAATAATGGCAACACTGCCGGGCGATTTTTTGATGACCCTGAAACCACATCTTCTATAACTGGTATTAGCTTTAATCTCATAAGACGTTTCAAAATAATACTGGCCGTCATAAATAGCAAAAAGTTAATTAATAATGACAAATTTGAAAAATATGCAAAAGACACTACGATTCTAAGAAATGAATTATATCCATGGAAATCAATAACTCCAACCGTACATAAAGTGCTAGCACATACAAAAGAAATAATAGAAAACAACATTCTTCCTCTGGGGGAACTAACCGAAGAAGCACAGGAAGCTAGAAATAGAGATGTTAAGCAATATCGACTTTTCAATACACGTTAATGCTCTAGAGTGGCTCAAAATAATGATTTAATGCATCATTTGCTATTGTCTTATGATCCAGTCCTACAAGGCATAAGAAAGAAATGGTTGCCAAAAATAAGTATTGAAATCGAGAAGGACGATCCCGAAGCAGAGGAAATTAATAGCTTGCTAGGCCATGATGTCTCAGATTATTTTAAAGCAAATTCTTGAAGTAAAACCCAAATAAAAAAAACAAAATATTTCAAAAAGTATTGAAGGTAGGAGAATAATTTTTTTTTCAGTTTGCAAAGCTAAATGTATACTATTGATAAAATCTAAAATGATTCCCAATTTATAATTTTATAATACTTTTTTCTTATTGGGAAAAATTGTGTTAGAAAAATTTTAGAATTTTTAGAAAATCTCCTCTCCTGCCTACACTTATGTGTAGGATGTCAAGAGTTTCTTACAGGTTACTTACAACAAATTTATTTATAATAAAAAACCAAAAAATTTACAAAAACGACCGTGCAATTTTTTTGCCACATCCGAAAATCGGATTTTTTGAAAAAAAAATTGCTAGTTTTCGACCAATGCTGAATGTAGGGTGCACCAACAACAATCTCCAAAATTTATTTCACAGCCTTTCTCAATGACTCTTTTCTCAGAAACAATCAAAGTTTTTATCAAATACATAATAATTTTTTAAAATATTCCAAAAAAATTAAGAATACTTTTTTCACAAAATATACCAAATTTTTTCATAATTTTTAAAAATCCAAATTGCAAAATTATTGCTACAATTTTTGAGATATCAAAAAAAAATTTTTTTATATATTTTTCTCGTGGTACCTTCATAGCGAACAGTCGAATAGCGGAATTTTACTTACTTACCAAACAAACAAAAATTACATATACAAAAAAAAATATTAGTAGTACATATTATTCGTAATAGGTACATACATACTGTCTTTAATAAATAAGCTTTCTGCTTTGCTAATATTTTTTACATAGTAAAAATAACAAAAACAAAAAAACCGCAAAAAAAACTTAAACAAGTGATATTGAGGAATACCTCAAAGTCAAACAAACAATCATAAATAACAAAAACAAAAAATACCGAAAATAAAAAAAAAAACATAAACGAATAACCCTTAAGGAATTCTTTGTATGAATTCCTCAAATACAGAAAAACTTGAAGTGAGTTCTAACGGCAGAAATGCTTATTTTACTGTGAGTTCTGAAACTCTGAATGAAAAAAATATAAAAAATAAATCTGATGAAAATCTTTTGTTAACGGCAACGCCAATTTTTCGTCAGCGATCAACTTCGCTTTGTCCAATGCCAAATAGTAATGATGCATTAACATTACAGTTGCCCATTACTTCTTCATATAAGTCAGTAATATCATCCCCTTCAGGCTCGTGTTTATCACTTAACAAAGTTATCACTACAGATAACAGCGGCTCGAAACTCAAGGTACAAGTTGGAATGGACAGATACATTACAATTTTAAAGCGCGGGCGAAGCCCGAATTCTTCAAAAATCTCATCTGCTCCAAAAGTGTCTAGGGATAACAGCGCAGCCTCAACTAATCGCCAAAACCGATTTAAAATTTTTCAAGATGACAACGACAAACCCGAGGTATCCTCGAACAAAACATCCAAGCCGCCACCAATCTATTTGAGACAAAAAAATTCAAATGCCCTTATTAAAAAATTAATTTCGGTCATTGGTGAGAATAAATTTCACATTGTTCCAATAAAACGTAACAACATCGATGAAACTAAAATCCAAATTTATGACGAAAAAGATTTCCGCAAAATGGTTGCTGAATTTGAAAAAAGTAAAACAAGCTTCTACACATACCAGCTTAAGAGCGCTAAAGGCATGCAGATCGTATTGAAGGGCATAGATTCTTATGTTGTCCCCGAAGAAATAAAAGATGCACTCGTCCTCCAGGGGTTCAAGGTAAAAAATGTGTCCAATATAATAAATAGAGAAAAGATTCCCCAACCCCTATTTCGTGTTGAACTAGAACCTAATGATATAAAATTGAAAAAAAATGAGACGCATCCAATTTATAATTTAAAATACCTCTTGTACCGAAAAATCACAGTTGAAGAGCCACATAAGCGTTCAGGTCCTGTACAGTGCCATAATTGCCAAGAATATGGCCATACAAAAACATACTGCAATTTACCTACTGTTTGTGTTGTGTGCGGCGAATTACACGGCACTGCTAGTTGCAATAAACCAAAAGATCAAAGTGGCAAAAAATGTAGTAATTGTGGAGAAAATCACACCGCTAACTACAGAGGTTGTCGTGTGTACTCTTTTGTAAAGAAGACTATGGTGCAAAAACCTAAATTAGCTCCAGCTCAATCAGCAAACGTTTACTCTGCCACTTTTCAGCAAATGAGCCAACCAGTTACTTCCCGTGTATCGTATGCAGATGCTGCTAAGGCTAGTTCTATTCCGACACAAAATGTTTCACCGCAAAATAATTCTACAAATACAAACTCAAACTTTAATTATAATCGCCTTGAAGCCACTATTGAAAATCTTGTGCAAACTATAAACAATTTTACAACAAATATGACTACCATGATGCAAGAAATGTTGCGAATGCAGAATACTCTGCTTCAAGCAATACTTAATAAGCCATGAACACGTTAACAATATGTTTCTGGAACGCAAACGGCATTCGCCAACATAAAAATGAACTTGAGCACTTCCTCACGGAAAAAAATATTGATATAATGTTAGTATCTGAGACTCATTTGACTTCGAGAAATATTTTTAAAATTTATGGCTACACTATATATGATACAAAGGACCCTAGAGGAAGGGCTTGCGGTGGATCAGCAATTCTAATAAAGTCAAGACTCAAGCACTATGTTCTTGATAACATTTGTGAAGAATACCTACAAGCAACAAATATTGGCATTGAAAGTTTTTGTTCAAATTTCGTTATATCATCAATTTACTCCCCTCCCAGATTTTCAATCACTGAGAATCAATATGAGGATTTCTACAAATCTCTTGGACCTTGTTTTGTAGCAGCTGGAGACTACAATGCGAAACATACGTTCTGGGGTTCGCGCCTTGTTACACCCAGAGGTCGAGCATTGTTCAACACTATTTCAAAAATGGGCTTGGATGTCATTTCGAGTGGGGAGCCCACTTATTGGCCTACTGACATACAAAAAATTCCGGATGTTATAGATTTTGGCGTCATAAAAAATATCTCTAGGGATTTAATTCAAGTTCAAGCTTCTCTTGATCTCTCGTCCGATCACTCCCCGACGATCATCACAATTTGTAGCCCATTAAGAAGTAACTTACCTGACCCATATGTGAAGATGATCAATCGTGTAAATTGGCTGGGGTTCAAAAAATATCTCAGCAGTCATTGTACGGAAAACATTACGCTTAGAACACCCGATGATATTGAATCGAACATTGCCAATCTCAGCGAGAATATTAAACAGGCTGCTGAACATGCCACTATCTCCCATCCGCAGATTGGGTTTAATAAAATTTATTCTACAGACATTGAAAGTCTCGTACGTGAAAAAAGAAGGGCTAGAAGGGAATGGCAACAGCACAGATCACCACAAAATAAAATCAGATTTAAAGAGTGCACTAAACGACTCCAAGAGTTGCTTGCATCTGAAAAAATTGCATCTCTTAAAAATTATCTGGAGGGTCTTGATGTTACACCGGCGTCTAATTACTCCTTGTGGCGCGCTGCCAGAAAGCTTAAAACACCCGTTGAGTATAAGCCACCTCTACGCACATCTACCGGAGGTTGGGCAAGAAGCGATACTGAAAAAGGTAAAATATTTGCTGAGCACTTAAAATCCGTTTTTACGCCAAATATATGTACTGGTGTTGCTGATTTGCCGAATATAGTCGCTCTACCCCCTCAACACATAAAGTTTAAGACGCGTGATTTACAAAAATTAATTGCCGAACTCAACCCGAAGAAAGCTCCGGGTATTGATGGAATTAGTAATCAGATGCTGATGAACTTGCCTCGTATTGCAATGAGAATCCTGTTATTCATATTTAATGCTATTTTACGACTGGAGTATTATCCACACAACTGGAAACTTGCCAAGGTTAAAATGATTCCAAAGCCGGGCAAAGATATAACAAAGGCTGAGTCATATAGGCCAATAAGTCTACTATCTACAATGTCAAAGCTTTTCGAAAAACTGCTCAAAACAAAATTGTCCCCAATTCTAATTAGTAGTGGGTGCATACACCATAGCACCATTGAACAAACTCACAGATTAGTTCAATTTATAAGAAGAACTTTTGAGGGAAAAAAGTATTGTTCTGCGCTGTTTATTGACGTTTCCCAGGCATTTGATAAAGTGTGGCATGAAGGCCTTATTTTAAAATTGAAGACTTACTTACCAATAAACATTTTAAATCTTTTGGAAAGTTACATTATTTCCCGTAAGTTCACTGTTGCGGAAGGAGACTTTACAAGTAGGCCTGAAACAATTTCATCTGGTGTGCCACAGGGGAGTATACTGGGACCAGTTTTATATTTAATTTATACTTGTGATATGCCTGTGAGCAGTAGTATCCATACTTCCACATTTGCCGACGATACAGCCTGCCTTAGTATGCATGAAAACCCTGATGAGGCATCCCGCAAACTCCAGGAACACATTAGCCAGATGGAGCTTTGGTTAAACTTATGGAGAATCAAGGTAAATGAACAAAAGTGTGTTCAAGTAACATTTACTTTACGAAGAGATACTTGTTCCCCCATTCGGATTAACAATCAAGTTGTTTCTCAACATTCACATGTGAAATATCTTGGTATACACCTTGATCGACGACTTACATGGAAACACCACATTGATTCTAAGTTAACTCAAATGAAACTTAAACTAACTCAGGTACATTGGCTGATTGGTCGAAATTCAACACTTAGCCTAGACTGTAAACTTTTAATATACAAGTCGCTTTTAAAGCCAATATGGTGCTACGGAATTCAACTATGGGGCACTGCTTCAGCTTCAAATGTAGAGAAAATTCAACGCAGGCAAAATAAAATTTTACGCATGATAACATCGGCTCCATGGTACATCAAAAATTCAAATATACATCGTGATTTGAATATGCCACTAGTGACTGAAGAAATTGCAAAATACGCTGGCAAATATTTAACAAAACTCGAGTCACATCCTAATCCGCTTGCCCGTAATATTTTGAACTTTACTGGACACATCCGCCTAAAAAAGAGGGACACAATGGCTCTTATTCACAGCACTCCAGATGGGACTTCTTGAAGATACTATTATTTTTTTTCCTTTTGATTATCACTACTTACATATGTATTATATATAACTACTACTAAGCTTATGTCCGACATTGGTCGTGCCTAATTATATTTTTTAGATTTAAGATTTGAATACTTATTGTTAGTTCATATATGAAGATACAATAAATAAAAATCATGCATAAAAAAAAAATATGAATTGTAATGAAGTTTTCTTTCAAAAACATTAAAACATACTGATTTTTGCCAAGTAATAAAGAAGTTATGTACTAACAAATAAAAAAAAGTCAGGGCTAAAAAATAAAAAATAAATTTTTCAAGTCAAATAACTTGGAAACTGAAAGAGATAAAATGGTACTCTTAGCATGTTTTATTTTTATTTCTTAACGTAGATTGTCCCGCTGAAAAAATTATTGAAATCGGTCCCTATTTACAAAAGTTACAAGCTCCGAAAGAATTTCGATACCCGCACTTTCCCACTTTGAGGTTGTTTGGAGCTACCCTGTCTTACAACAGGGTGCTTCAAAATATGTTTTCTAAAAATTTTAACACTTCTACTTTCCAAAACAGTTGGTTTCATCGAAATCGGTTAACTAGTTCAAAAGTTGCGGACTTTTTACCACTTTTTTTTTAATTCACGCCACTGTGCACAGGCAGGACACCCTGGGCCAAATTTTAACCAAAACAGTTGGAATCAACCCAGGCAAAGCCAAAATGAACCCATGGAAATAGACAATATTCAAATGAATAGGCAAATAAATAAAGCGAGTTATAATGAAAATAATCAGGTAAATAATAAGAATCAAGAAACCGCCCAGTTAGGAAACCCTAGAGCAAAAGGCAGCCAACATCGCTTGCCGCAACCTAGGCAAGAACGAAACGGATTTTTTGAACATAATTGTGAAGAGATAAACTATGATCAATTGGCAGGACACTCGGAACCAGACCTGTGTCACAGTAACACAGCTCCATCCCGACAAAGTTTTTTTTAGAACGACATCAGACTACCTACCCATCATAACAATAACAATTAAAAACAAGAAATATAATGCACTAATAGACACCGGTGCAAATATAAGTTTAATTGATCAATACATAAAAGGATTTGAGAAAATGCTACTAAGCGAGCCATTAGAATTTAGTACGATAAATGAAAAAGATATAATTAGATTTGAAGTAATGACAGACGCACCTTTAGAATTTAATGTAGAGAAAACTGCGAAAATTAAATGGAAAATGACTAAATTAAAAGGAAGAAAATACGAGTTCATTATTGGGATTGATTTGATGAATTGTTTCAACACAATAATGGATTTAGTGGAAGGACAAATATCTTTTAATAATAAAAAAACTAGTTTTATAATAAACCCGTATAAAAATGTAAAAGTTTGTACATTAGAAGCAGCTAACTTTGATTGGAACAGAATACAATTAGACCACTTAAATAAAGAAGAATATGACGCAATAGTAAAGGTTTTGAATAATTTCAAAGGACTATTTTTTAAGGAAGGTGATCAGTTAACTAGCACAATGGAAATCCTACACGAAATTAGAACGGTGACAGATGAGCAGATAAATTCTAAACTATATCGGTACCCCCCACAAGACGAAGTGGAAGTAAGGAAACAAATACAGGGAATAATAAGAAAAAGTTGCTCAAGATATTCAAGCCCTTTCATAGTAGTACAGTTGACAATTCAGGAGAAAAAAAGTATAGGATCGTAGTTGATTACCGAAAACTCAACGAAGTGACTATTGACGACAAATTCCCACTACCAAATATAGACTCAATTTTAGACAAGTTAGGACGAGCTCAGTACTTCACAACTTTAGACCTCGCGAAAGGATATCATCAGATTTTAATAAGGGAACAAGATAGGGAAAAAACAGCTTTTGTGACACCACATGGACTATATGAATTCATAAGGATGCCATTTGGGTTGAAAAATGCCCCGGCAACTTTTCAAAGACTCATGAATGAAATACTACGTGACTTCATTAACAAAACATGTGTGGTTTACCTAGACGACATTCTTATATTTAGTATATCTCTTCAAGAACATATAAAATCTATAACGGACATTTTCAGAGTTTTGAAACAAGCTAATTTAAAAATACAGATTGACAAGTGCAACTTTATGAAAAGAGAGACAGAATTTTTAGGCCATATACTAACAAAGGAAGGACTCAAACCAAATCCCAATAAAATTAAAACCATTCAGGACTTAACTTTACCAAAAACCGAAAAACAAATAAAAAGTTTTTTAGGACTAAGATTACGCAAAAATTGTGCAACCTATAACAAAATATTTGAAAAAAGGAATTAAAATAAATACTCTAGACTCAACATATATAGAAGCTTTTGAAAAACTTAAATTACTAATAATTTCGCATCCAATTTTGAGATATCCAAATTTCGGAAAACAATTCACGTTAACAACAGACGCCTCAAACTATGCCCTGGGCGCAGTTTTATCCCAAGAGGGACACCCAATTTGCTTCGCGTCAAGAACATTAAATAATCATGAACGAAACTACTCTGCTACAGATAAAGAATTTCTCGCCATATTGTGGAGCGTTCAGTATCTACGACCTTACCTTTATGGAAGAAAATTTAAAATCCTTACAGATCATCAACCGATCAAATTTCTACACTCAAAATACAGAGGAAAAGATATGTCCCCAAGACATCAAAGATGGCTACTGAAACTGGGAGAGTACGACTTTGAAATCGAGTATATCAAAGGAAAAGAAAATAGAGTAGCAGATTTCCTAAGTAGACTTGAAAATGAGAAGGACGAAAATAAATTGAACGATACCGAATCCAATTTAAATTTCATACACACTATTGAGGAAGATAACGTATCAATGATAACAATTCACTCTGCCGATGAGAATCTTTTAGATCATTTTTTTTTAAAGAGGAAATAGTTAATAAATACAAAACTCAGATAATATTGACCAATAATAAGACAGAGGAGTCAAAAACATTACATGGAAAAAGAATAATTTATATAGCCGGATGTGACTTTAATATAATGGGTGATATATTTAGGAATTATATCACAAAAGGAAAGATAGGCATATATTTAGAACTTTCAGATCATAGCTATAACTTAGTACAGGAAAAACTGAGAGATATGTATTCAAACGATAAATAAATTGAATTCATCAAGTGCACGATGAGGGCACAAGATATTGAAACGGAAGTAGAGGCAGTTAAACAAATATCGTTTTATCACATAAGAGAAAGCATACATTCGGGAATCAATGAAACTTATAATAATATTAAAAATAGGATATATTTTCCAAAACTTATGGAACTAATTCATCTAGTAATAAATCAATGTGACCTTTGTCAACAGGTAAAATATGATAGGCACCCAATTAAAAATAAATTTCAGTTTACCGAGACACCGTCGAATAAAAACCAAATTATTCATATCGATACATATGTAATAAAAGACCATCATTTTCTAACAATAATCGATAAGTTTTCTAAATTTAGAGCTGCTTATTCGCTAAGCGACAGAAACCACGTAACCATAATAGAAAAATTAGAAGAACACATTACAAAAATAGGAAAACCAAATAAAATAATAGCAGATAACGAATTTAAAGCATTAAGGATAAAAGAATTTCTAATAGAGCAAGGGATAGAATTACACCTAACAAAACCAAATAGCCACACGGGAAACTCAGATATAGAAAGATTTCATAGCACCATATCAGAAAAATTTAGAATTTTATATCAAACAAACAGAGATTTACCGATACAGCAATTAATTCAAAGAACAATAAGAAATTACAATGAAAGGTTTCACTCTAGCATAAAATACACACCAAAAGAAGTACAGGAAGGACGTATAAATTTAGATAAAATCAAGCAAAATTTAAAAGAATGTAAGGAAAAGAAGATTGATAGACTCAATTTAAAAAGAGAGGAGTACAGGGAAACAAGAGATGAGGGATTCATAAAAAACTGTAAAGCACTAAGACATAAAGAACAACCGAAATATAAAAAAGCCAAACTAGAAGGAATACACCCGAGACCGTTAAAATTTACAGATAATGACCATCTTCATGCTAGTAATAATGTGGACACCGATGACTAAAGGAGAACTTACTACCAAACGACTTACGGAACAAGCAGGATTTATAAACATCTACATGAAAAACATAGATATAGTTAAGGAATCGGACATAATACTACATATAGTAAATTTACACGAAATAGAAAACATTTCAAACCAGATGAAAGAATATATCAGTTTATTGAAAACAAAAAATAAATATTTACTTCAATAAGAATTGTTAGATGCAAGAAACAAATTAGTTACTTTAATACCAAAACAAAACCGACAACGAAGAGGACTAATTAACGGAATAGGTAGTATATCGAAATGGTTATTCGGGACTATGGACGACGAAGACAGACAAAATATTCAGAAACATATTTTTAGTATTGACGAAATTAAAGAAAATAATAACCAACAAATTCTAATTAATGACTATTTTAATGAAACTATAAGCCATTTAAAAATGATCGTCAAAAATGATAGAAAAATAATAGAAAGAGAATTAAATTCTATCAATAAATTTTTAGAAACCGAAAATGATAAACACATATATTTAGAACAACTATCAAATATACAACTAATTAAAAATAGAATAGAACATTTACAGGATAATGTAATATCCACAAAATATGGAATTGCACATCCTAGTATTTTGACTTATAATGAAATAGAAAAATATGCAATAGATTATAATAAGCTAAAATATATTCAGATAGGAACTACATTTTTTAATAATTCATGTTTAATTTTTGGGATAAAAATACCCAAAACATTTATAACTGTTAAGCTTAAATATATTGTTCCACTACCGAATGATCACAATGACGAGATAGACTATGTAATAGAACAAACAATTGAGTTTGAAAATAAAACATACAAGTTTGAAGAAAATAAACATTTAAAGACTTTAAAATTACGCAATCACTGTCTCATAAAAAATAACTGTCAATTAATAAAGAATAATTACTTAGAAATTATACAATTAGATATAGATACAGTTATAATTAAGAATGCAATAAATATTAGTATCAATCAAAATTGTAATTTTGAAAATATTACGCTATACGGAAATTATATCATAAATTTCAATAATTGTTCAGTTAGAGTAAAAGACTATTATTTTTCAAATATAATTGAAAACATGGAAGAAAAACAAATAATTGAAAATATACACATAGAAAAAAACTTTTCACATAAAATAACATTTCAAGAAATCAAAACATTAAATAACAATAATCTTAAAAATATTAAAGCACTAAAATATCATAGTAATATATCCTATGGACTCAATCTCCTATTAATAATAATAATTATTATTATCTTAATTTTTGTAATTATAAAACAAAGATATATTAAACTAATATTAAATAAAGGAATTCAGGAGAATTCTAATTTAAAGGAGGGAGAAGTTAAATATATAAAAGCAAACACTAATACTTACATTAAGAATGACGCTATAGATAAATTTATTGCAAATATAATTACTAATAAATAAATAAAAATGTAATATTAAACCCATTTCCGATTTGTTTAAAGAAAATATGATTAAATTCATAAATCATAAATATTTTTTGGTCGCAATTCCAAGAATTGCAACCGTCCCAATTTAATATAGAAGAACTAGCTGACCCCGGTCCGCGTTGCTGGCCCTAAGCAAACATTAGTGTTGTATATGGCATTGGTGGTACAATATGAAAATTGGATTTTGCCCACGAATAAACTAAATATTGCGCCATCTGCCGGACGAACTTCAAACTACACAGAAACGCTCCTCACGCCCCATAGAGCATGTATATAAAGTTTGGTCTAAATCGGTGCAGTAGTTCTTGAGTTACGGTGCAAAATCACAAAAAAAAACTAAATATGGCGCCATCTGTCTGAGGAACTTCAAACTACACAGAAACATTCCTCACGCCTCATAGAGCATGTATATAAAGTTTGGTCGAAATCGGTGCAGTAGTTCTTGAGTTACGGTGCAAAAAGCGGTCTAGCTTCGCATACGGTACAAACATTTTGCCACGCCCCTCCGGAATCAGGCCATTAATTTAAATAATAACTATCCTATCATATAAGTTGGACCAAATTACATATATATGCCAATTTTCATGAATATCAGTTGACTCGTTTTTGAGTTTATTCGGAAACATTTAGATTTTTATATTATTAAAATATGGGCGTGGACGAAAAAAAAGTTCCTATTATTTATGCTGGAGTTTGAGTAACATGCTGACAAAGTTTCAGAAGGATCGGTCCAGCGGTCTAGCTTCGTATACGGTACAAACATTTTGCCACGCCCCTCCGCCCCCAGGCCATTAATTTAAATAATAACTATCCTATCATCTAAGTTGGACCAAATTACATATATATGCCAATTTTCATGAATATCAGTTGACTCGTTTTTGAGTTTATTCGAAACATACACAGTGACTTGGATTTTTTATATATTAAGATTAACTTCATTAGTAAATTAAAGGACTAAATAAAGAAAATGTAACAAAGTATATTTTTCCCAATTTAACTAACTTTTCACCAATAAATTAATTTGCAATGGATATTGTCAAATAGCAATTATTGCATTTCCGTTCCCAAACGAAAATGCAATATTAACATTTTTTACTAACAAATAAAACCATAATTTTAGTTAATAAGAAAAACTTGTAATTAAAATAAGTCAGTCTTGTTCCTCCGGTTCGGTCGAGAAGTCATTAAATTTAAATAAAGATTAACAAACAAAAGAAAAGAAATAAACGTAGTTTTTTTTTAATAAATCGGTTACACGAAAACATAATTCATGTCTTGAAAGGTCTTATAAATTGTCTTGTGCAGGACTTTAATTTATACTTAAGAAGTACATATTAATTATCTGCACAAGTATGATTGAAACGCGGATCAACATATTCTCAAATTTTCAAACAGTCTTCCTATTCTCATTTGTAAAAGCGAAACGAGCAATGCAACTGAAAAAGAGGGTGTTGCTGTTAGAGAATGGAAACATGAGAGAATGGAAACATGAGAGAATGGAGGCATGAGAGTAATGAAGCATGAGAGTTCGAATAGAATAGTACATCAATCTAGTTGTCGTTTGTTTCGTTCAAAATAAGCGAAGCAAACGAAACATGCATGTCTTTGCCAGAATGACAAACGAAACACACATTTACTCTCATCTTTCCAAATTATTATGGAAACATTCGAATGTTTCGTTTTAAAAAGCGAATCAAAGGAAACACGCACATCTGTTTGGAAGTAAATGCGGTAGTTTGTTGTCATCGTTTCTGAAAGAAGGATACTCAAGAAATGGATTGCCAGGACGTAAGTGAAGCTTGTAAATACATATGTAGGCGTTATACTATTTTAAAATGTTTTTAACTGAAAATATAGGTTTTATAATCAAATTAAATGAAAATTTTTGTTTTGATTCATATGTGCATTGGCTATTTTCCAATTTTACTGAAACAACAATTTTCTATGTCTGTCAAAAAAATTAATGTAAGACCGAATTTTTATTTCAAACAAAATAGGCAGCAACTACAGACTAAAGTCCCAATAGTAGTTTGTTTAAAAATTCTAATATAAAAGAGAACATTATTAACGGCAAGTTCACAATCATAAGTAAGCGAGGTCGCAGTAAAGTTTGAGAAGTTTTCGGAAAGGTTTCCGATGATACTGGGCAGGCAATACCGAACATTGTAGCTTGCAGAAAATATATATAAATATTTATAAATACAACGAGAGATCAACCTCTAATCTCGTAAAACAAAGATGCTATTTGTTGACTACGTCTATAGGCACAAAAGCTGTAGTAGATGAAGAAAGCAAAAAAACGCAGTAAGTCTGTTTACTAAGTGGAGTGTTGAGAACTGCAGGCCTTTCAAGATTTTAGCTGATTCGGGCTTTAAAAACGTAGCTCAGTTTTTAATAGAGATTGGTGCGAAGTATGGGCCCTACGTCGATATAGAAAATCTTCTACCTCACCCGACAACAATTTCGCGGAATATTGAGAGTCTGTACACCAAACATTTCGTTGAGCTCAAAAGGGAGATAGTGTCCGTCAAAGATTCAGGTTTTGCCTTGACTGCAGATTTATGGACTGATAATTATTTACGTAAATCGTTTTTGTCCATCACTATACATTTCGTTAAGGAAGGGCAATTATTGACGAATTTACTTGGATTTATGTCCATGGAAGGGGAAAAGTGTGAGAACTAAAATTTAGTGAAGCTTACATATCCCTACATTACATTGGTATTTTCTCTTTTGATTTTAGACACAAATATACGGCTTTCTGTAGACGAATTGTTGTCACAGTATGACTGCACCTTAAATGATAAGGTTCTAATTGTTACAGACAGAGGGGCAAATATGATTGCAGCATTTCGGGATTGCAATAAAATACACTGTGTAAGCCACCTAATTCACAACGCCGTTGAAAAGTCGATCCATGGATTGTCAGAAATATCAATACTATGTCAATTGTGTACGAAGCTAGTGAGATACTTCAAAAAGTCTGGGGCGAATAACAGCTTGCAAACCACTTTAAAGAGTTTTTCACCCACAAGATGGAACACCATTTTTTATATGTTAGAATCTATTGAAAATAATTGGTCCGAAATTATAAAAGTTTTGCAGGAAAAAGGTAAATTACATCGGATTGATGGTATCAATTTGCAAATTGTAAATGCCTTAGTTGAAGTGCTTCAGCATTTTGAGAAAGCCTCAAAGTTGCTTGAAGGTGAACAGTATCCGACTATGGATATTGCATTCGCTCATATTCACCTTTTGAAAAAAAAAATTTTTCCAAAGATACTGATGCAGGCGTGGTAAAGGAATTTAAAGATACTTTGGCTTTCAACATAGAAAATGTAATTGTAGAAAATGTAACGCTTTTCCACAAAATTGGTCTTTTTCTGAATCCTCCAGCCAACAAACTCATATATTTTCATGATAGCGAAAAGCAAGAAATACTTGATGAGTGTAAGCGCCAAATGAAGATATATGATGAGGATATGTGTGGTCAAGGCAGCCAAAGTCCACCACATAACGTGATGCCACCAGCAAATTTAGAAGATCTAGAAGATTTTTTGGGCAGGCCAATGCATTTGAATCGACGGATAGAGTGTCGGATGAAATTCGGCTTTATACTGCTTTAAATGTTGCTTTTAATGACGATTTTAAGGTATTAAAATGGTGGGATTTACACAAGCAAGACTTCCCTTTGTTGCCGGGGTTGCAAAATATTTGCAACCCCGGCAAGCATCGCTCCTTCCGAGAGAGTATTTTCGCTTGCTAGGAATTTAATTTCGGATCGGAGGACCCGTATTTGTTGCACTGACTCCACAATTGAGCAATTAATGTTCGTACACTCAAATTCGAAAAAAAATAGTGCAGTAGAAAACCAAGAGGAGGAACACTGAGCGATATAAGAAGTTCATGTGAAAACACACGAAGTGAATCATGTAAGTTTGAAAGCATGTCGAAAAAGATAACCGATAATTGAAGCACAGCCGCGAATAACGTTGTAAAAGACATTTTTTAAAAAACCAGTTTTTTTACAGATTAACATTCACATAACTCTTTTGCGTTGTTCAAACATCAAACCATCCAAAATTATACATCTTATCGCCGTCAAAATACAATTACAATCCAATCAGTCGGTGGAAAACTTTGTAAGCAACTAATAAAAACATGCAAACGAAATTGTCGAAAATAATTGATAAATGTAGCAGAGATACAAAAAAAAGTTAATGCTAGTTATCATTATTTTCGATAACCTAAACAAATTTAAACGAAAAAACCAATCTTGCTTTAAAATACGTTTTTTGGCTCTCCTGAAAAGTTATTATTTTGTCACTTAAAACGTTATTCGCGGCTAACCTTCAATTGTTATCTGGTACGACCTCCTTTCAAACTTCTATGGTGTATTTGATGTGTTTTAACATGACCCCGTTTTAGTAAGTAGCATCTACTCGGTTCAAAAACAATGAAAAGCTTTAAGTTGTTGTAAGTGATATAAAGAAAAATATTTTTTTTTGTTTTATGCTGTGAGCAATTTTTTTTAGATGTAAGTAATTAGGTGTAACCCTTTTTTAGTAAGTAGTATCTACTGGGGTCAAAACCAATGAAAACCTTAAGTTTTGCGTTGTTCACTAGTCTCTTTTGAAATGGCCTTTGACTTGTTTTTCCTCTTTTGAGATAGGCGTTTTCTCATTTCTTCGCTTGTTTCATTTAAGCGGCGCTGTCTCATATAAGCTGCGTTTTTAGTGGGTCTACCCATATTTATAAAAATAAAGTTAATTATATTAATTTTTATAAATTTTTTTTGGAAAAGATCGGCTTGAAGCAATATATACACCGAAGAGTTAAAAATGCATGCGTATTTTTCACAATATATAATTAGCCCTTCTTTTACTCAATATGATTAAATTCATAGCTTATTAAATAAACTTCAAAATTAATGGTGATTGAGCCGACATCGAATAACCGTCACCTAATGACCGATTTCAAAAATTATTTTTTTATATGAGAGGTCATAGTAAGTAAAAACACGTGGAATATAGTATTAAATTTTATGGGGCGTGGCTACGCCTACTTTTTTTAAACAATATTGTGTATTTTTAAGAGTTCAATGTGTGTGCCAAGTTTCGTACAGATCGATAAGCACGTGAAATTAAGTTTTAAATTTTATAGGGCGTGGCTACGCCCCTTTTTTTGAAACAAGATTGTGTACTTTTAAGAGTTCAAGGTGTGTGCCAAGTTTCGTAAATATTGGTTAAGTACAAGCACATGAAATACTATACCAAAATTTAATAGGCGTGCCGCACCCACTTTTTTGAACTCAATTTTGTGCTTTGATTAAAGTTTAGGGTGTGTGCCAAGTTTCGTAAAAATCGGTGAAATAGAACCCTGTGAAATATAATATAAAATTTCAATGGGAGTGACCGCGCCCATTTTTTTTTTAAGAAAATTGTGTCTATTTTAAAGCTTAAGGTGTGTGCTAAGTTTCGTAAAAATCGGTTAAGTAGAACCACGTGTAATGTTATAATACATTTCAATGGGCGTAGCCCCGCCCATTTTTTCAACTTAAAAATTTTGTAATTACAAGAACCAAAGATGTTTGCTAGGTTTCGCAGCAATCAAATCAGTAGAAGATCACAAAATCAAATTAAAAAAATTGTGGGCGTGACTCCGCCCACTTTTTTCAAATGGAACCAATGGGAAGCTATACCCTCTCAGACAACAAACAAATTTTTACAATCGGTCTAAAATGCACCGAGCTATGAACCTACACACCTAAAAAAAAAAAAAAAAATAGAGACGAATTGTTAACCTCCTTCTTTTTTTGAAGTCGGTTAAAAAAATAGCGAAAATATGTAGCTTGAAATTAATAAAAGCAACAAAAAATAATTTTCGGCATTATGCGAAAAATATACTGCAGAAATGGTAATGGTGGATTCGGCTGATTAAAAAATAAAGAAAATTACAATTTCATAAAAAATCAAAAAATTTCAGGCGATTCTGAAATTCTTATTCCAGCTTGTCTTTGATTTTGCAACTTCTCGCGAATTTTTGCACACTTCACGATAAAAGCGAATATCTGCATGCTTTCAGATTCCTAACAGTTCTGCCGATTTTTAAAAAATATTAGACTTTGTTATCATCCCGCTGTTAGTAGCTTTTTGCGAATTTTCACGATTTTTATTGAATTTTTTGCATTCCTTACATTTTTGGTGATTTTTAATCAATATTATGCCTTGTTTAAAACTTTGTAACTTCTCGCGATTTACTCCGTAAATAATATATGTACATACATACTTGTATATTGTTATGCATATGTATGTATGTTGTATGCTGAATTGCGGAGTAGTAAGCATTTCTGTTTCACAATATCGAAAGAAAATTTAGTTTTGTACAAATACATTTAAATCAAAAACCAAATTAAAATTATAAACTCAACCAAAATTAAAATTTTTTCAAAATTGAATATTATGTGTTAGTTACGAACGTAAGATATTTACGGGCTAATTCATAAAAAATATGTATGTCGGTTTTATAAAACGATTGTTAATAAAATTTCTTTTGAAAATTTAGATTATTAACCTCTTATAAAACAGAAATTTTTATGAATTAGGCAGTTAATATAAAAATTATATATTAAATTGATTTTATTTTACATATAAAATAAAAAGTCTTTATCTTAAACGCATCGCATTTTAGTTGAATAGTTGAATGCCTACACACATACATACGAATGTAAATGCCATCACCGGCATTATTATTTTCGTTTCAACCTTTCTGTATATTGCACTAAAATACTTGAAGTACCACATGAAGTGAACATAATTTTTGAGGTACTTCTTTTTGGTAGCCTACATTTTTCTATGTTCATTTTTTTTCGGTACTTATTTAATCTTCGGCTACTGCTTGTTCGTATTTGCCAAACAAACAATCTCTTCACTTCACTGCTTGTGCTCTGAGCGGGAGAACAAATATGTATGTACTATACTCGACAGCGAGTTTCACATATGAACAAAAATGTTACTCGTTGCAGACGTTTAATCAGTGTTGTTACACAATTTTTTCTAAAAATCGTCAATTTTTGAAAATAAAATCGTCAAAATCGTCATAATTTTTAATAAAAATCGTCGAAAAATCGTCATACAAGAATTATCCATTTTATTGAACAACTAGTATGTCATATTAGATATAAAAGACACAATTCATCGACATTATTGTCAAAGATAAAAACTATAGGGTGAAATAAAAAAATTCAGAATATATAATAGTGTGCAGCGTTACCGTTGAAAATTTTCAAAAAGGGGCACAAAAAGTGGATTTTAAAAAAAAAAGTGGCACAAAAAGGGAATTTCAAAGAAAAAAAGGGGCAACTTAAAAATCAAGAAAAATTAAAGAAACAAGCATATTTATTAACTTATTTTTATTTAAAATAAACAACAACAATTTCTCATGTATAAGAAGTGCAAAAACATAAATTTTATGAGAACTCATATACTACGTTTATACGCACGTGTTATTTGCAAGTAAAAATTGTAACTTACTAATTCACGAGAACAATTACTTATTGCTGGGGATGAGATGTATTTATACAGAAAAAGAAATTTTTAGTTTTATAATTGCTTATTTGACTCACAGTCTTCATATATGCTTCCATTTGCAAATAAGACCAGTATAAACGTAGTATAGATAGCTATTATATAAAAAAAATCATAAAATCTATGTTAATAACAAAACAGTAGTCGAATTGCTGCATTTGATATCAATCGAAATTCCAACAGAAAATAAATGAAAATTTTTTCGATGTCTAATGCAGTAATTGGCCCCAGTTCTTAAGATAGATATACAAAAAATTAAAGAATACATAAATACATTTTTTATCATTTTTGGAACATGGCTCATATCACTTATTTACTTAAAAACCAGCATAATTAAAAAAAAATTATTTAACCATATAAAGTTTTGATAAAAATTTTAAAATTCGATTCTGAAGAGGATAACATTATTCTTTTTAGGCATTATGCATTGTTATTAAATACATTAAATAGCCTTTCTTTTGAAATTGTACATTTGTATTTATTAATAAGTTTTTTACTTGGAATCCATTCTTCCAAATTGTTTTGAAATAAATTTAAAGCAGACAGCATGGACTGACAAGTGTCTACTTTTAGTCTATTTGATAATTTTTTCGTAATACGAGTACTTATTTATTTATATTTTTTTTTTTTAATTTTACTTTATATAGATAAAGAAATAAGGTGTAACTCGCAGACTTCGCAACTGGCAAATCTGAATATATTTTTGCCAATTTGTCTATTTTCTTAAACGGGTTCATCTTATCATCTTTAAAACAATCTTCATTCATTCATATTTTCAGCAATATCAACTTTCCTCCGAAAATTGGTATTTTTGTGGTAAAAGCTCGGATATATTTAAATCATTTGTTTTTTGGAATCGGCCACGTGTGTGACATTCAATGATTCATTCGGCAGATGAGCAACTGAATGTAGAAAACACAAATAGGTTTTTTGGTATCTGCATCCATCTGAACCCACTTATGCCGTCTCTCCTAATCATTGGCCTGTCACACATGAGACTAAGTTTTATGCCGCACAATTTTTGTTTTTTTAAGAACACACGAGACTAATTCATCCGACATAAAAATGTATACGTGTACACAGCTTTGTGTGTATTAGTGTTTTATGTATTCATTTGACATTTGCCTTTAAGCGTAGACATTTCAGCTCATAATTTTAAAATGGACGTAAATATTGCGGGTATTATAGATGATGAAACACTAACAATTGCTTTAGTTGGATTGACTTGTTGGCAGATTCTCGCAATGTAGACACCTCTTCCAATCTTGAACGCTTAAACTGAAAAACATTTGAAATTTAATTATAAAATAACATTTTCAACAATATGTATGTATATTTCAAATATGTATGCATTTCAATTATACATACATATGTATGTATAAAACAACTTACCTTTTTTGAAGTGCTGCTGCATGCCGTTTCACAGTATGAGTCATCTATCTAAACAAAACAAACAAATTAAAAAATGAATTTTAGTTCGTTAAGAATAAATAACAGACTACAAATATTTTGAGGCACATTTGTATCAAATGTATCTATCATTTGTTAAAGTTTGCTCTCCTTATTAATTTCTAAATTAGATTGGCCTCTAATTTCGTCGTTTCATTAAAGCACCAAAGTTTTGAAACAAACATTTCTTCAGCTGCCATTCCACTTCTCATTGCTGCTCTCATTTTCTTTTTTTCAAGGGATATTTGTTGTTGCAGCACTTTAATTTTCCGTTTGATTTCTTCTTTTGTTACATTTGGCTTGACATTTTTCAACTTTAAAGCAATTTCTTCCATTGCTTCATTTTTTTATATATTTTTCCATAATCTGGATGTGTAACTTTAAATAGTAGTTCGCGGCATTTAAATTCTTTTATTAATTCCAAAGTTTGCTGACGTGACCAGCCCCCTTCCTCTTTTGTATTCATGTTTTCACTTTGGCAAGTGACGAACGACTAAATGTGCTCTATAAAAAAAAAATTGCGAACCCATTTTTTTAAAGTTATGTGTGTATTGGTTTTGTGCTGGTGATGCGGGGTTGTGGCTGGTTGAAAAATGATGCCAAAAACAAAACCACTCTCTTTACCCCTCTCACCAACAAACTGGCATGTTGTTCCAGCACAATTGTTCTCGTGTGTGACAGGCCATTGGAATACTTTCGTGTTGCTTTTTTCTTTTTTACTGGTTTTTCCAAGATAAAAGGCTCACATGATGAACTAATTTCATGGGAACTTAAATCAAAAGCATTATTTGATTATAGCAATTCAGTATGGTATTTTCATACAATATCTATTATTTCCCTTAGCATAAAGTTTTTCACCTTTTAAAATTATGTACTTTTATCAAATTTGGCTGCGGAAAATACAGTTAGAATTATCTATGAATGACTGTATGTAATTTCATATTTAAAAATCTTAAACAAATGAAAAGATTCATACCAAGGCTTTTAAACATCATATACTCACACAGAAAATAATATTGCGCCATACTGTCAATTTCCCAAAAAAAAATTTATTTTTTCATATATACACATAGGAAATAAAATCTTGTTGTCGAATGGGGTAAAAATAATAATTAAAGTTGACTTTGAACAAAAAAGGGGTACAAAATAATGCAAATGATACTAAAAGGGGATTTAAAACTAAGGGGCATAAAAAGTGGCAAGGCATTCGAAAAAGGGGCAAAATGCGACTTTAGTCGCACAACGGTAACGCTGATAGTGTGTTAACAATTTCTAAATAAAACTAATTTGAAAATAAAACTATACATTTTAGAATTGTTTTATTTTTAATTTTTCTTAATGTCAACATTGTAACATTCCAAAGAGTTACACTTCAAATTGATTTCAAGAGTTTCTGTTTCCATTAAATTTTAGATCTTGACTTTAGTAAGATTAATATTACTAAATATTCTTTCAACACTAGCTGATGAGTTTGGCAAAGTAAAAAAAAGTAAATAACAAACTCACATAAGTTTATTTATTGTTTATTGTTTGGTAAATTAATCGATTTAACTTTTTTCCAAAATATACTTATATAGATACATATATTCGTATTCTTGAAAGTTAAAAAATCTAAATTCTCTTATTTCATTTCCTTAATATTTTTCTTTAGTCCTACTTTACACCACTATACAAGTCTTATTGCTGAGCTCATTACTTTTTAGGGGAGACAGATGAAGGGAACAGAAACGAGTACTCACCTTCATTTACTGTTAATATGTTTTGCTTTCTCCTTCGTAATGTTAAAAAATCACACATTCATACACAAAACTATGCATAAAAAATAAGATCTGCATTGTGTGAACGCCGATGAAAGTTCAAAGAAGAAAAGGTGATTAGTTTAGCAATAAGACTTGACTAGTGTGAACTGGGACTTAAAACAAGATTTGGAAAAACTTTTTAGTAAAGGAAGAATTTCAGAGTCCATATTTAAAATAACTGATGCTGTAATTAAAATAAAATTTTTTCCGCAAGGACTTGTTGGCATATTTATGTTACTAAATACTTATTTCAACAAATCGTCAAAATATGAGGAATATTTGAAACAAAATCGTCAATCGTCATTTTGGGAAATTTCTTATAAAAAATCGTCAAAATGACGTAAAATCGTCAAATCTAACAACACTGCGTTTAATATACAATATAAAATATTATGTGTACAAAAAAGTGTCATTTTACATAGTAAATGTGTATGTTCATAATGTGAACAAAGCGTAAGAAATATTTCCTATGGCTTTCTGCTGCTCATCATTTATTTGTTGTACCAGTGTTTTTTTTCATATATACATATGTGTTACAATATGTTTTTGTGAGCAAAAACATATACAAACAGTTCCTAATAGGGATGGGCAAATGAAAAAAATATATCGATATATATCGTATCGATATTTTTGAACAGTATCGATATATATTTTTCGAAAACATCGATATTTCGATGTATCGATATTTTTTGCTGCATTAATTTCGAATGCACTATTAGTGACTTTAAGAAATTTAATACAAAAGAACTATTTATGTTAAGTTATACGTAAGCTACTGTAGCTCCTTAATACTTCATTAGTCTTTACTTTCTGTTGCTGCTCTGTGCTGTGCCGTTCTGTTTCTAAATTTTAATAGTTACTTTTTCTGTAATAAATTATCAGCTGTTTCGGACCAGAACGGTCACAGTTTTCCACTAAAGTGTTGAGTTTTGCATCGTACATTGTTATTAGAGTTTTTCTTTTCCCGGACCGAAAAGTCGTTCTCACATTCCCGGGAATTCCATGTGCAAAACAATACAAAATATTTTTATATTTATTTTTAATTTATTTATTTCAACAAAAAAACAAATTATAATACATGATATCGATTAAATAATAACGTTTTATAAACACATGTCAAACAAATAATATAATTTGAGTTCCCGGCCGTAATTGTTGTAAAGTTTTAGCTATAGTTCTACCATCGCATTCATATATTGAATAACGACACTCATCGAGGAATGTAAACTAAAGTTGCTAGCACAAATTTTCCGTGATTTCTTTCCCGGAAAATGTGTGGGACCCCGCGAAATCCCGTGTGAAAAACACTAATTGCTATGTTTCAATATAGTTTTATTTTTCTCTGGTAAATATTAAATATTTTCAAATTCTTGAAGCACAATCACAGTTTCTTTCGAAATGTTTTTATTTTATTTATGCTGCCACTTACAATTAGTTAACAGTTTGTTTATTTTCACAGGTTGAACGAAACAGAACAGAATGAAAGAGAAAAACTAACGGCTTGTATATGATTTCTATAAACCAAAAAGAGTCAGCTGATTCGTAACAGAACAGAAAGTAAAAACAAATTCTGCCTTTAGGCTTATACCCACAATATCCAAAAAGTCACCTGCCTTAGTTGGGTCACCTTATAAATTTGAATGGGATGTTATTATGAAATTTCTCTTTTTTTTCTTCGCATCACTAGTAGTGATGTCAATATACAGTTAAAAAACGGCTATAGCTCTTAAAAGTATCGAAACCCGATACTCGTAAATATGAATCGATGTATTGATATACCGGTTTTTTAAATATCGGCGATATATATCGATATTTATTTTCTCAAATATCGATATTTCGATATATCGATATTTTTTGCCCATCCCTACATGGTACATACCATGGTGTATGTGGTTTGTCTATACTTATAAGTATACAAATGCAACCCTTTAATATGCAGGTACACATTAAAGGGCTGCACAGATGTATCTGTTCGCATCAGCTTTGCGTGTGTATTGGTTCTGATATGTTTAGCTATGTTAATTAGCGTTTCTGTTACTAGTTGTTATTGTTGGTTTTTTAAAACTGTTTTTGTGTGGTTGTATAATGAGCAAATGAGAATAACACGTTTGTTTGGATCTGTTTTTCTGAAACAAATCAAATACGTAAAACTGCTTTTAACATAAGCAGGGTGACCGATGACATTTTTAAAAAGTGGCACCAAAAGGGGATTTATCAAAAAAAAAAGGGGCAAAATGAAAAAAAAACGAGAAAACTGCATTAAATTGTTTTATTTTTAATATATTTTTATATAATTCACTCTAAAAAAAAGTGGCAGTGCGGTCAAAAAAGTGGCAAGGCAGTCGTGAAAGTGGCAATTTGCCACTTTAGTCGGTCAAACGGCCACGCTGAACATAAGTAACACATGGTGTGTTGAAAAAAATATATGCATAGTTGATGAATGAAAGACTGCTTTATACTTTGTTTTTTTTTTGTTTTAGATTACGTTTATTTCCACTTAGCCGCAAAACTCTACATACGATTTTAGATATTTCATATACATATTTTATTCCTAATTTGTATTTAATGTTTAATTTTTGAAAATATTGTATCTTGAGTATTATATTGGACCCACTTTATAACTTCGAGATAAAAAAAACCTAAAAACACTGTTTTTGTAAAGTAAAAAAATGCTGAAAATGACGCATAGCCAACGTTGCAAAAGTGTACATATGTAGGTACGCGTTTGAATTGTATTAAATACTGATATAGTAGCACGTTTTATTTTATAATTTTGTGTTCATTTAGTCTTGTTTTAACAATATGTGTTAGATTTTGCTTTGATTATTAGCAGTACTTGGAAAAATAAGGAAATATCAACCAACGTTTGAAAATTAGTCATAAATCTTTCAAATGAAGGGAATTAAATGAGAAAAACCGGACAAACCTTAAATTTTTATAAATTTGCAATCATAACTATCATTAAAACTACAAAAGAATCAAAGTTGTCCACTATTGGGACGAAAAGCAAGGCTTGATGAAAGACTAAGGCGCAAAATTGTGAGAGAAATTGCGAAAAATACAAACGGAAGTAGCACAAAACTGAAAGAGGACCTTAAAAATAATTATGAAATTCTTGTAGATGCTATTATATTTCGCCATTATGAGTGTATATATTCATACATTTCATACATATTCATACATGTTCGTATGTGTAAATTCATATTCATATTTATTAAAATTACTTTTTTAAGATTTTAAACATCGAAGTTGTATTTAAGGAAACATTTGTTTGAATAAATAATTAAAAACGATCTAAAAGACATTTTATTCATCATTTTAAGAGAAAATGTGCATGGATTATTTAAAAAACACAAAACTCATCCTTGTGCACAAAATTAAATTTAATAAGAATTTAGATTAAAAACTAATGCAATTAATCGTTAAAAAAAATTTATCAATTTTATTTCAACACTAGTTTTCAATAAAATTTTTTGTAATATGAATTTTGTTTCTTAAAAATATCTAGAGTATTCCGATATTTTCTATAAAATTAATTACTGAAATATCCTTTTGATTATTTCATTTATTTAATACGGCCGCTATGTAAAAAATCGTACAAGAAATGGGTTTATTTTTTAAACGATGAGGCTGTACGAATATAAACTTTGCAAACCGTTTGTATTTTCTAATAGATTTGCAATTCACCAGTGATAAAAAACAGAGGCGGTATTCCATGTTTGATGCAAATGTTTTGCGTTAGTGCAAATGCAAAATATCGTAGCTTTTCTTTGAAATCCAACAACAAAATACACACACAATCCAGAGAAAATCTACGATATTTGGCATTTGCACTAACGCAAAACATTTGCATCAAACATGGAATACCGCCAGAGAAAAAGTTCGAGTAAATAAAATGCAAGCTTTTTTGATTACAATCTTATGTGAGATATCATGTACGCATATATTTTTATATGGCTCCATATATCACATCTTATTTCTATATACATATATATGTCGAATTGGTAGGAATATTCTTTTCAGAATTATAATTTTCCATATTTTTAAATAAAACTTCAAATTAAATAATTTTCAATATTTATTTAGTTATTTATTTGATTAATTTAATGAGGCAGTCTCGAACTCGTCACTACTGTTCTTTTCTTCTTTTCAGTCTGTCGATTCTGCCCAAGCTTGACATAACAGTCAACGCTTGCCGTTTTATACATAAAATACATTCAATGCTCCGACACGGCCATCCTGGCATTTTGCACGTCCTCGTGCAATCCATCTGAAATGATAAACAGAACTCCAAGGATTTTCGTGCTCAACCACTCGGTCAACTCTGACCAGAATAAACTTTTAGATTCCAAAACAAAATTGTACGATCTAACCAGATTCTTAACATCTATTATAGTTTTATATCCCATAAAACAAATCAACCATAATCATATCTAACCATACACACCATACCATCATATTAGACTCTCGCCCATCTAAATACCATCTGTTACGTACCATACGATACTGCACTACACAACATTTATTCAAATGTAATACACATTAATGACTTCAGTAATTTCTATCCAATTACTTATGAAACCATTATCACCTCTCTCCGGTGACATTATCCAAACAGCAACCTCTATCCGGTTACTGAATTGAACCATCACTTCCATCCAGTGATACCTCCACGCCCTCATCCGGCACAAACAATTAATACCACCTCTATCCGGTGATATTAATTTCCAACTCACACCATTGCTTCTATCCAGCAATTCAATCATCATCAGCCACAACAATGCGTATTATATTTTAAAATTTTTATTTTACATTAAACATATATTATTAACAGAAAACTTAACTAACCTCATCAATATTACAGTCAATATCAACTGGGACATAACCTTCTGGCATTCGTCTTATACGATCGCGAGCATACTTATACATTCGATTACAACTTAAAGACTTAACTACATATCGATCACCATCCAAAGCTTCCATCACTTTAAATGGACCCTTGTATTTTGGATCAAGCTTTGTCTGATTGCGCTCCTCATTTTGTAGTAACACCAAGTCACCTACAACAAAATTGTCCAATCTAGACTTAGTACTACCAAATCTGATCTTATCATAACAAGCATTTTTTTTATGTTACAAATGGCCTCATTGCGAACTTCATCAAGGTTTACTAATGGTTCAATTTCATCAGACACTAGCATTTCGATAGGTCTAGCTACCTTACCTATAAGCAATTCCAACGAACTATGTTTGGTAACACGACTTTGAGTACAATTCAAGGCTAATTGAACATCAGGAAGAGCATCCTGCCAGGTGCGATTACCCGTCTCAACTGCCGTGAGCATATTCTTTAACATACTCATTACACGCTCAACTTGACCGTTCGCACGAGCACTACCTGTTGCAATTAAATGTAAATTAATATTGTGTGTACTACAAAATTCTTTAAACTCTCGGCTCGCGAAACAACGACCTTGATCTGCAATAACTCTTATTGGAGCACCAAATAAAGAGATAGCATGTCTTAATGCTGCAATACTACTAAGTGTGTCTATTGTAATTGTATGATGTAACAGAACGTATTTTGTGAACGCGTCAATCAATACAAAGACGTACTCTTTTCTATCACTTTTTCCACTCAGTTTCCCAGTCGCGTCAATGTGTAAAGTGTGCCAAGGGATAGCAATCTTAGGAATAGAATGCAACTCGGCTTGAATTTTCCCTGAGTGAGACTTGGAAATCTTACATGTCACGCAGTTATCCACAAATTTTCTCACAAATTTGGACATGTTCTCAAACCAATAATTCTCGTAGATCTTCTCCAGAGTTTTCTCATAACCCAAATGCATCAGAGACTCGTGAGTGTTATTTATAATTGACCATCTCAAAGATCTGGGAGCTATTGGCAAGCATAGTGTCCTACCGTTCCGTTGCACTTTTCGATAAAGGACTCCTGATCGGATGTCATAAGTCTTAGATATATTATCATGAAGTTTACCTTCACTTATATCGGACATAAGTTTTATAATTTCGTCATCACGCTGTTGCTCTGCCAAAATCCAATTATCAGACAGTTCAGCTATGTTAACGATTTTGGACTCAACTTTTTCATACACTTTATCAGATGAAGGTAATGGATTCCTTGAAAAGAAGTCCGCATGACACATGCTGTTCCCTTTTCTATAGACAACTTCAAAATCAAATGCCTGTAAGAAAGCCCACCATCTATGCACTCTAGGAGTAAGATCAAGCTTTTTACGCGAAGCTTGTAATGAGTTACAGTCAGTAACAACAACAAATCTACGACCGTGTAAATAGTGACGAAAATGCTTAATCGCATTGACAACAGCAAGGGTTTCTAATTCGTAAGAGTGGTACTTAGATTCAGCGACCGGAGTTCTCTTGCTAAAATAGGCAACCACAAAACTCTTCGCATCTTTTTTTTTTTTCATTAAAACAGCACCATATCCAATAGCACTAGCATCCGTATGAAGTTCTATTGGACATAAAGGATCAAATATAACCAATACAGGCTCAGAAGTCAAAACTGTTATCATCTGTTGTCTTAAATCTTCATGCACGGGTTTCCAATAAATTTTTTTCTTGCTAGACGTTAAAGAATACAATGGGGCCATAATCTGAGAAAATTTAGGGACAAACTTTCTAAAATAGGATGCAAGTCCTATAAATTGAGTAACAGTTTCGGGTGGAGGCAACGCAGTCAAGGCCCCAAGTTTTTTAGGGTTTGGCTTTATCTTTCCCGCACTGACTTCAAAACCAAGGTATTGTACTTTTCGCTTAAGAAAAGAACATTTTTTCAAATTAAGTGAGAATCCCTTGTCGGTGAGCACCTGGAGTACAATGCGGAGTCTTTCCAATGCTTCTTCAGCATTAGAAGCTACAATTAAAATGTCATCCATGTAGACAACAACAAACGAATTAACTAAATCACCTAAAGCATTCATTACCGCACGTTGAAAAACCGATGTTGCATTTCTAAGTCCAAATGGCATTGTCAAAAACTCATATTGACCATCAGGTGTTACAAAAGCTGTATACTTCACCGAGTCAGAATGAATAGGTATTTGATGGAATCCTGAAGCCATGTCTAAACTCGTAAAAAAGTAAGATCCATGTAAGCGATCAATTTGATCTGATATTAAAGGCAACGGAAACCTATCCGGAATGGTGTTATCATTTAATTCCCGAAAATCCACATACATGCGGTTAGCACCATCTTTCTTCTTCACAAGAAGTATGGGACTGGCAAAAGGTGATGAGCTAGGACGAATAATGCCACAATCTAAAAGTTCGTTAACTCTGTTTCGAACAGCACAGCGTTCCTCCGTACTTTAACGATAGGGACGTCTATAAACCGTTTTGTAAGGATCTTTTAGACCTATTTGCATCGGTGTTACATTAGCATGAGATTTAGGAAATGTTGTAACAAAATTCTTTTTAAACAAATTTAAGATATTTATCAATTTTGGCTTCAGGTCCCAAGGAATGTCAGTGTCAATTGAATCAAAATTTATATCACAAGGTTTAGTTGTCTCACAAGTCAAAACAAGGTTTTCCCTACTTAAAAACAACTTGTCTGACACCATATGTACCGTAATACCTTGATGAAGAATTTCTCGCCCAATCATTATCTTATTATGCAAGTACGTATCTGGCAGAACATGAAACAAAACTTCTAGAACAATTCCCTCGACTTCAATCACAGATAAAATTTGAAAAGTACTATTAACACTCGTTTGTACAATCCCTGTCATTGTCACTACGTTAAAACTACGTTTACCCTGAAATTTATCACTTAAAGACTCTTGAATGAGTGAGCATTCGGAGCCTGAATCAAAAACAAAACTGAATTTCTCACCAGAATGATTTAATGTTCCAGCAGGTACACCAACAGCACATAGCTCCACCCGTCGGTTCCTTGCAGCAATCTCATCGCTTTCACCAAACCTTTTGCGGACAATCTTGGGGCAACTTGATGCGTAGTGACCAGTCTCTTGACAGTTAAAACATGTTACTGGCTTCGTTGAGTTTTTTAAATCCTCTTTGTTCATCCAATTCAAAGCATTCCAGTCTCTTCTTTTTGGCCTGCATTGTGCCGCCTTATTGTTCCTTTTTACATCGTGGACACTGACATCATTTTCTGTTGCAACTTTCCTCTTCAAGAACGACATAGCCTTTAGTTCTCGTTGTAGCAGATTCCTTGTACCAATATCAGTCGTAAAGGACATGCGATGTACTCTTGGCTCAATCTGAGAAAGATGAGCTAATACTGTGGATACAGCTATTTCTTCAACAGACAAATTCTTCCATTTAGCCATCAAAGATGTCATCAGAGTAGCAGCATATGCGGATAAACATTCCCCGTCTTTAGGTCGGCTGGTGTTCAACCCGATTAAAAATGCAGCTGAAGTTTCCGGACAATCAAAGCGAGCCAAAAAAAGATCCTTGAATTCTGCCCAGGTCATTCCCGGATAGGATACTTGAGCCAGCCAGATAGATGCTTGTCCTTTCAAAGCTCGACCAAGAATATTCATCAATAATGATTTTGGTAACTGATCCGAGACGCACATGTTTGCCATTGACATCCAGGCACGAGCGTCAGCATTTCCGACATCTGGATTAAATTCCGGCAAATATGTATCAACGCTGAAGGATGGTTTGAACGCTTCTACAAGAGCTAAAAAGCTACGATTTTGCCGCTCAAACATTGTTCGCCATTTTTCTTCTTCTGAGCCGGGAACTTGCTTTGGATTTTGTAGGCTGTTTTGAGTAAATCCCACTTCTGATGTAGAATTGGTAGGAATATTCTTTTCAGAACTATAATTTTCCATATTTTCAAATAAAACTTCAAATTAAATAATTTTCAATATTTATTTAGTTATTTATTTGATTAATTTAACGAGACAGTCTCGAACTCGTCACTACTGTTCTTTTCTTCTTTTCAGTCTGTCGATTCTGCCCAAGCTTGACATAACAGTCAACGCTTGCCGTTTTATACATAAAATACATTCAATGCTCCGACATATATAAAAAGCTTCATAAATGAATTTCCATATATGACTTCATACATTATAACACATTTCATATATTAGTACATATATCAATTCATATATAATACTTTTGCATGGCAAAATCCTATATATGTCCATACATGAATTCATACATATTCATATATATTTATATACATTCATATATTAAAAATATATGAACCATACATATATTTTTAATATATGAATGTATATAAATATATGCGAATATGTATGAATTCATGTATGGAAATGTATAGGATTATACATTGCAAAAGTACTACATATATATGAATTGATATATGGACTAATATATGAAATTTATTAGAATATATGAGGTCATATATGGAAATTTAATTAAGAAGCTCTTCATATCTGGATCCATAAATAGAAATAAGATGTAATATATGAAGCCACATAAAAATGTATGTGTGTATGATATCTCACATAAAATCGTTTTTGCAATCAAAAAAGCTTGCATTTTATTAACTCGAATTTGTTCTCTCTTTTTTATCACTGGTGAATTGCAAATCTATTAGAAAATACATACGGTTTGAAAAGTTTATATGCGTACAGCCTCAACGTTTCAAAAATAAACGCCATTCTTGTACGATTTTATACATTGCAGGCGTATTAAATAAATGAAATAATCAAAAGGATATTTCAGTCATTAATTTTATATAAAATATCGGACTACTCTAGATATGAAATAATTTCTTAATCAGGCTTGAGTTCAGTAATTTCAATTCTTATGAATGAAATATTTTTATTAATTAATGTGAGTATCTAAAGAATAGAAGAAAAATTAAACTAGACACTATTAGCTGGGGGAAATACCGATATTTTTCTGTGCAGCCACGCACTTCATCAGCACCCATGTCTATCTACTGGGGTAGAGATTATTATTAACATCAGCTATTAAACTTAAATTTCTATGAAATGGAATATGAGAATTGATTGTGTATACAATTATTGATTTGCCTTTGGCAAACACATTTGTAAGTATCACTATTCATTTTCTGTTTTTCCATTTTCTATTTAGGTTAGCACGAAGTTATATCACTCTACCTATGTATGTTTAACTATTCTTACTTATCTTTTACGATCATCACATTAATTATTTTTACTTATTCGATGCACCATCGGTACATACATATAAGTATTATTGTAGTGGCTTTATGTTACTTTGTTTTTGCTTTCTACAGTTGACTTAGCTTTCCAGCATTCTGAAGCAGTTCTGGCCAAGTGAACAGTGATCGCCAAGTGAACATATTTTTGTCACGTGCCCATGATGAATTAAATGAGACATTATTAGATTTAATTGAACTATAGTGAATTTTTAATCAGAAATAATTTCTTAATCAGGCTTGAGTTCAGTAATTTCAATTCTTATGAATGAAATATTTTTATTAATTAATGTGAGTATCTAAAGAATAGAAGAAAAATTAAACTAGACACTATTAGCTGGGGGAAATACCGATATTTTTCTGTGCACCCACCCACGCACTTCATCAGCACCCATGTCTATCTACTGGGGTAGAGATTATTATTAACATCAGCTATTAAACTTAAATTTATATGAAATGGAATATGAGAATTGATTGTGTATACAATTATTGATTTGCCTTTGGCAAACACATTTGTAAGTATCACTATTCATTTTCTGTTTTTCCATTTTCTATTTAGGTTAGCACGAAGTTATATCACTCTACCTATGTATGTTTAACTATTCTTACTTATCTTTTACGATCATCACATTAATTATTTTTACTTATTCGATGCACCATCGGTACATACATATAAGTATTATTGTAGTGGCCTTATGTTACTTTGTTTTTGCTTTCTACAGTTGACTTAGCTTTCCAGCATTCTGAAGCAGTTCTGGCCAAGTGAACAGTGATCGCCAAGTGAACATATTTTTGTCACGTGCCCATGATGAATTAAATGAGACATTATTAGATTTAATTGAACTATAGTGAATTTTTAATCAGAAATAATTTCTTAATCAGGCTTGAGTTCAGTAATTTCAATTCTTATGAATGAAATATTTTTATTAATTAATGTGAGTATCTAAAGAATAGAAGAAAAATTAAACTAGACACTATTAGCTGGGGGAAATACCGATATTTTTCTGTACAGCCACGCACTTCATCAGCACCCATGTCTATCTACTGGGGTAGAGATTATTATTAACATCAGCTATTAAACTTAAATTTCTATGAAATGGAATATGAGAATTGATTGTGTATACAATTATTGATTTGCCTTTGGCAAACACATTTGTAAGTGTCACTATTCATTTTCTGTTTTTCCATTTTCTATTTAGGTTAGCACGAAGTTATATCACTCTACCTATGTATGTTTAACTATTCTTACTTATCTTTTACGATCATCACATTAATTATTTTTACTTATTCGATGCACCATCGGTACATACATATAAGTATTATTGTAGTGGCCTTATGTTACTTTGTTTTTGCTTTCTACAGTTGACTTAGCTTTCCAGCATTCTGAAGCAGTTCTGGCCAAGTGAACAGTGATCGCCAAGTGAACATATTTTTGTCACGTGCCCATGATGAATTAAATAAGACATTATTAGATTTAATTGAACTATAGTGAATTTTTAATCAGAAATAATTTCTTAATCAGGCTTGAGTTCAGTAATTTCAATTCTTATGAATGAAATATTTTTATTAATTAATGTGAGTATCTAAAGAATAGAAGAAAAATTAAAATAGACACTATTAGCTGGGGGAAATACCGATATTTTTCTGTGCAGCCACGCACTTCATCAGCACCCATGTCTATCTACTGGGGTAGAGATTATTATTAACATCAGCTATTAAACTTAAATTTCTATGAAATGGAATATGAGAATTGATTGTGTATACAATTATTGATTTGCCTTTGGCAAACACATTTGTAAGTATCACTATTCATTTTCTGTTTTTCCATTTTCTATTTAGGTTAGCACGAAGTTATATCACTCTACCTATGTATGTTTAACTATTCTTACTTATCTTTTACGATCATCACATTAATTATTTTTACTTATTCGATGCACCATCGGTACATACATATAAGTATTATTGTAGTGGCCTTATGTTACTTTGTTTTTGCTTTCTACAGTTGACTTAGCTTTCCAGCATGTGATGATCGTAAAAGATAAGTAAGAATAGTTAAACATACATAGGTAGAGTGATATAACTTCGTGCTAACCTAAATAGAAAATGGAAAAACAGAAAATGAATAGTGATACTTACAAATGTGTTTGCCAAAGGCAAATCAATAATTGTATACACAATCAATTCTCATATTCCATTTCATAGAAATTTAAGTTTAATAGCTGATGTTAATAATAATCTCTACCCCAGTAGATAGACATGGGTGCTGATGAAGTGCGTGGCTGCACAGAAAAATATCGGTATTTCCCCCAGCTAATAGTGTCTAGTTTAATTTTTCTTCTATTCTTTAGATACTCACATTAATTAATAAAAATATTTCATTCATAAGAATTGAAATTACTGAACTCAAGCCTGATTAAGAAATTATTTCTGATTAAAAATTCACTATAGTTCAATTAAATCTAATAATGTTTCATTTAATTCATCATGGGCACGTGACAAAAATATGTTCACTTGGCGATCACTGTTCACTTGGCCAGAACTGCTTCAGAATGCTGGAAAGCTAAGTCAACTGTAGAAAGCAAAAACAAAGTAACATAAGGCCACTACAATAATACTTATATGTATGTACCGATGGTGCATCGAATAAGTAAAAGTAATTAATGTGATGATCGTAAAAGATAAGTAAGAATAGTTAAACATACATAGGTAGAGTGATATAACTTCGTGCTAACCTAAATAGAAAATGGAAAAACAGAAAATGAATAGTGACACTTACAAATGTGTTTGCCAAAGGCAAATCAATAATTGTATACACAATCAGTTCTCATATTCCATTTCATAGAAATTTAAGTTTAATAGCTGATGTTAATAATAATCTCTACCCCAGTAGATAGACATGGGTGCTGATGAAGTGCGTGGCTGTACAGAAAAATATCGGTATTTCCCCCAGCTAATAGTGTCTAGTTTAATTTTTCTTCTATTCTTTAGATACTCACATTAATTAATAAAAATATTTCATTCATAAGAATTGAAATTACTGAACTCAAGCCTGATTAAGAAATTATTTCTGTTAAAAAATTCACTATAGTTCAATTAAATCTAATAATGTTTCATTTAATTCATCATGGGCACGTGACAAAAATATGTTCACTTGGCGATCACTGTTCACTTGGCCAGAACTGCTTCAGAATGCTGGAAAGCTAAGTCAACTGTAGAAAGCAAAAACAAAGTAACATAAGGCCACTACAATAATACTTATATGTATGTACCGATGGTGCATCGAATAAGTAAAAATAATTAATGTGATGATCGTAAAAGATAAGTAAGAATAGTTAAACATACATAGGTAGAGTGATATAACTTCGTGCTAACCTAAATAGAAAATGGAAAAACAGAAAATGAATAGTGATACTTACAAATGTGTTTGCCAAAGGCAAATCAATAATTGTATACACAATCAATTCTCATATTCCATTTCATAGAAATTTAAGTTTAATAGCTGATGTTAATAATAATCTCTACCCCAGTAGATAGACATGGGTGCTGATGAAGTGCGTGGCTGCACAGAAAAATATCGGTATTTCCCCCAGCTAATAGTGTCTAGTTTAATTTTTCTTCTATTCTTTAGATACTCACATTAATTAATAAAAATATTTCGTTCATAAGAATTGAAATTACTGAACTCAAGCCTGATTAAGAAATTATTTCTGATTAAAAATTCACTATAGTTCAATTAAATCTAATAATGTTTCATTTAATTCATCATGGGCACGTGACAAAAATATGTTCACTTGGCGATCACTGTTCACTTGGCCAGAACTGCTTCAGAATGCTGGAAAGCTAAGTCAACTGTAGAAAGCAAAAACAAAGTAACATAAGGCCACTACAATAATACTTATATGTATGTACCGATGGTGCATCGAATAAGTAAAAGTAATTAATGTGATGATCGTAAAAGATAAGTAAGAATAGTTAAACATACATAGGTAGAGTGATATAACTTCGTGCTAACCTAAATAGAAAATGGAAAAACAGAAAATGAATAGTGATACTTACAAATGTGTTTGCCAAAGGCAAATCAATAATTGTATACACAATCAATTCTCATATTCCATTTCATAGAAATTTAAGTTTAATAGCTGATGTTAATAATAATCTCTACCCCAGTAGATAGACATGGGTGCTGATGAAGTGCGTGGCTGCACAGAAAAATATCGGTATTTCCCCCAGCTAATAGTGTCTAGTTTAATTTTTCTTCTATTCTTTAGATACTCACATTAATTAATAAAAATATTTCATTCATAAGAATTGAAATTACTGAACTCAAGCCTGATTAAGAAATTATTTCTGTTAAAAAATTCACTATAGTTCAATTAAATCTAATAATGTTTCATTTAATTCATGATGGGCACGTGACAAAAATATGTTCACTTGGCGATCACTGTTCACTTGGCCAGAACTGCTTCAGAATGCTGGAAAGCTAAGTCAACTGTAGAAAGCAAAAACAAAGTAACATAAGGCCACTACAATAATACTTATATGTATGTACCGATGGTGCATCGAATAAGTAAAAATAATTAATGTGATGATCGTAAAAGATAAGTAAGAATAGTTAAACATACATAGGTAGAGTGATATAACTTCGTGCTAACCTAAATAGAAAATGGAAAAACAGAAAATGAATAGTGATACTTACAAATGTGTTTGCCAAAGGCAAATCAATAATTGTATACACAATCAATTCTCATATTCCATTTCATAGAAATTTAAGTTTAATAGCTGATGTTAATAATAATCTCTACCCCAGTAGATAGACATGGGTGCTGATGAAGTGCGTGGCTGCACAGAAAAATATCGGTATTTCCCCCAGCTAATAGTGTCTATTTTAATTTTTCTTCTATTCTTTAGATACTCACATTAATTAATAAAAATATTTCATTCATAAGAATTGAAATTACTGAACTCAAGCCTGATTAAGAAATTATTTCTGATTAAAAATTCACTATAGTTCAATTAAATCTAATAATGTCTTATTTAATTCATCATGGGCACGTGACAAAAATATGTTCACTTGGCGATCACTGTTCACTTGGCCAGAACTGCTTCAGAATGCTGGAAAGCTAAGTCAACTGTAGAAAGCAAAAACAAAGTAACATAAGGCCACTACAATAATACTTATATGTATGTACCGATGGTGCATCGAATAAGTAAAAGTAATTAATGTGATGATCGTAAAAGATAAGTAAGAATAGTTAAACATACATAGGTAGAGTGATATAACTTCGTGCTAACCTAAATAGAAAATGGAAAAACAGAAAATGAATAGTGACACTTACAAATGTGTTTGCCAAAGGCAAATCAATAATTGTATACACAATCAGTTCTCATATTCCATTTCATAGAAATTTAAGTTTAATAGCTGATGTTAATAATAATCTCTACCCCAGTAGATAGACATGGGTGCTGATGAAGTGCGTGGCTGTACAGAAAAATATCGGTATTTCCCCCAGCTAATAGTGTCTAGTTTAATTTTTCTTCTATTCTTTAGATACTCACATTAATTAATAAAAATATTTCATTCATAAGAATTGAAATTACTGAACTCAAGCCTGATTAAGAAATTATTTCTGTTAAAAAATTCACTATAGTTCAATTAAATCTAATAATGTTTCATTTAATTCATCATGGGCACGTGACAAAAATATGTTCACTTGGCGATCACTGTTCACTTGGCCAGAACTGCTTCAGAATGCTGGAAAGCTAAGTCAACTGTAGAAAGCAAAAACAAAGTAACATAAGGCCACTACAATAATACTTATATGTATGTACCGATGGTGCATCGAATAAGTAAAAATAATTAATGTGATGATCGTAAAAGATAAGTAAGAATAGTTAAACATACATAGGTAGAGTGATATAACTTCGTGCTAACCTAAATAGAAAATGGAAAAACAGAAAATGAATAGTGATACTTACAAATGTGTTTGCCAAAGGCAAATCAATAATTGTATACACAATCAATTCTCATATTCCATTTCATAGAAATTTAAGTTTAATAGCTGATGTTAATAATAATCTCTACCCCAGTAGATAGACATGGGTGCTGATGAAGTGCGTGGCTGCACAGAAAAATATCGGTATTTCCCCCAGCTAATAGTGTCTAGTTTAATTTTTCTTCTATTCTTTAGATACTCACATTAATTAATAAAAATATTTCGTTCATAAGAATTGAAATTACTGAACTCAAGCCTGATTAAGAAATTATTTCTGATTAAAAATTCACTATAGTTCAATTAAATCTAATAATGTTTCATTTAATTCATCATGGGCACGTGACAAAAATATGTTCACTTGGCGATCACTGTTCACTTGGCCAGAACTGCTTCAGAATGCTGGAAAGCTAAGTCAACTGTAGAAAGCAAAAACAAAGTAACATAAGGCCACTACAATAATACTTATATGTATGTACCGATGGTGCATCGAATAAGTAAAAGTAATTAATGTGATGATCGTAAAAGATAAGTAAGAATAGTTAAACATACATAGGTAGAGTGATATAACTTCGTGCTAACCTAAATAGAAAATGGAAAAACAGAAAATGAATAGTGATACTTACAAATGTGTTTGCCAAAGGCAAATCAATAATTGTATACACAATCAATTCTCATATTCCATTTCATAGAAATTTAAGTTTAATAGCTGATGTTAATAATAATCTCTACCCCAGTAGATAGACATGGGTGCTGATGAAGTGCGTGGCTGCACAGAAAAATATCGGTATTTCCCCCAGCTAATAGTGTCTAGTTTAATTTTTCTTCTATTCTTTAGATACTCACATTAATTAATAAAAATATTTCATTCATAAGAATTGAAATTACTGAACTCAAGCCTGATTAAGAAATTATTTCTGTTAAAAAATTCACTATAGTTCAATTAAATCTAATAATGTTTCATTTAATTCATGATGGGCACGTGACAAAAATATGTTCACTTGGCGATCACTGTTCACTTGGCCAGAACTGCTTCAGAATGCTGGAAAGCTAAGTCAACTGTAGAAAGCAAAAACAAAGTAACATAAGGCCACTACAATAATACTTATATGTATGTACCGATGGTGCATCGAATAAGTAAAAATAATTAATGTGATGATCGTAAAAGATAAGTAAGAATAGTTAAACATACATAGGTAGAGTGATATAACTTCGTGCTAACCTAAATAGAAAATGGAAAAACAGAAAATGAATAGTGATACTTACAAATGTGTTTGCCAAAGGCAAATCAATAATTGTATACACAATCAATTCTCATATTCCATTTCATAGAAATTTAAGTTTAATAGCTGATGTTAATAATAATCTCTACCCCAGTAGATAGACATGGGTGCTGATGAAGTGCGTGGCTGCACAGAAAAATATCGGTATTTCCCCCAGCTAATAGTGTCTATTTTAATTTTTCTTCTATTCTTTAGATACTCACATTAATTAATAAAAATATTTCATTCATAAGAATTGAAATTACTGAACTCAAGCCTGATTAAGAAATTATTTCTGATTAAAAATTCACTATAGTTCAATTAAATCTAATAATGTCTTATTTAATTCATCATGGGCACGTGACAAAAATATGTTCACTTGGCGATCACTGTTCACTTGGCCAGAACTGCTTCAGAATGCTGGAAAGCTAAGTCAACTGTAGAAAGCAAAAACAAAGTAACATAAGGCCACTACAATAATACTTATATGTATGTACCGATGGTGCATCGAATAAGTAAAAATAATTAATGTGATGATCGTAAAAGATAAGTAAGAATAGTTAAACATACATAGGTAGAGTGATATAACTTCGTGCTAACCTAAATAGAAAATGGAAAAACAGAAAATGAATAGTGATACTTACAAATGTGTTTGCCAAAGGCAAATCAATAATTGTATACACAATCAATTCTCATATTCCATTTCATAGAAATTTAAGTTTAATAGCTGATGTTAATAATAATCTCTACCCCAGTAGATAGACATGGGTGCTGATGAAGTGCGTGGCTGCACAGAAAAATATCGGTATTTCCCCCAGCTAATAGTGTCTAGTTTAATTTTTCTTCTATTCTTTAGATACTCACATTAATTAATAGAAATATTTCATTCATAAGAATTGAAATTACTGAACTCAAGCCTGATTAAGAAATTATTTCTGATTAAAAATTCACTATAGTTCAATTAAATCTAATAATGTCTCATTTAATTCATCATGGGCACGTGACAAAAATATGTTCACTTGGCGATCACTGTTCACTTGGCCAGAACTGCTTCAGAATGCTGGAAAGCTAAGTCAACTGTAGAAAGCAAAAACAAAGTAACATAAGGCCACTACAATAATACTTATATGTATGTACCGATGGTGCATCGAATAAGTAAAAATAATTAATGTGATGATCGTAAAAGATAAGTAAGAATAGTTAAACATACATAGGTAGAGTGATATAACTTCGTGCTAACCTAAATAGAAAATGGAAAAACAGAAAATGAATAGTGATACTTACAAATGTGTTTGCCAAAGGCAAATCAATAATTGTATAAACAATCAATTCTCATATTCCATTTCATAGAAATTTAAGTTTAATAGCTGATGTTAATAATAATCTCTAACCCAGTAGATAGACATGGGTGCTGATGAAGTGCGTGGCTGCACAGAAAAAATATCGGTATTTCCCCCAGCTAATAGTGTCTATTTTAATTTCTCTTCTATTCTTTAGATACTCACATTAATTAATAGAAATATTTCATTCATAAGAATTGAAATTACTGAACTCAAGTCTGATTAAGAAATTATTTCTGATTAAAAATTCACTATAGTTCAATTAAATCTAATAATGTCTCATTTAATTCATCATGGGCACGTGACAAAAATATGTTCACTTGGCGATCACTGTTCACTTGGCCAGAACTGCTTCAGAATGCTGGAAAGCTAAGTCAACTGTAGAAAGCAAAAACAAAGTAACATAAGGCCACTACAATAATACTTATATGTATGTACCGATGGTGCATCGAATAAGTAAAAATAATTAATGTGATGATCGTAAAAGATAAGTAAGAATAGTTAAACATACATGGGTAGAGTGATATAACTTCGTGCTAACCTAAATAGAAAATGGAAAAACAGAAAATGAATAGTGATACTTACAAATGTGTTTGCCAAAGGCAAATCAATAATTGTATACACAATCAATTCTCATATTCCATTTCATAGAAATTTAAGTTTAATAGCTGATGTTAATAATAATCTCTAACCCAGTAGATAGACATGGGTACTGAGGAAGTGCGTGGGTGGGTGCACAGAAAAATATCGGTATTTCCCCCAGCTAATAGTGTCTAGTTTAATTTTTCTTCTATTCTTTAGATACTCACATTAATTAATAAAAATATTTCATTCATAAGAATTGAAATTACTGAACTCAAGCCTGATTAAGAAATTATTTCTGATTAAAAATTCACTATAGTTCAATTAAATCTAATAATGTCTCATTTAATTCATCATGGGCACGTGACAAAAATATGTTCACTTGGCGATCACTGTTCACTTGGCCAGAACTGCTTCAGAATGCTGGAAAGCTAAGTCAACTGTAGAAAGCAAAAACAAAGTAACATAAGGCCACTACAATAATACTTATATGTATGTACCGATGGTGCATCGAATAAGTAAAAATAATTAATGTGATGATCGTAAAAAATAAGTAAGAATAGTTAAACATACATAGGTAGAGTGATATAACTTCGTGCTAACCTAAATAGAAAATGGAAAAACAGAAAATGAGTAGTGATACTTACAAATGTGTTTGCCAAAGGCAAATCAATAATTGTATACACAATCAATTCTCATATTCCATTTCATAGAAATTTAAGTTTATTAGCTGATGTTAATAATAATCTCTACCCCAGTAGATAGACATGGGTGCTGATGAAGTGCGTGGCTGCACAGAAAAATATCGGTATTTCCCCCAGCTAATAGTGTCTAGTTTAATTTTTCTTCTATTCTTTAGATACTCACATTAATTAATAAAAATATTTCATTCATAAGAATTGAAATTACTGAACTCAAGCCTGATTAAGAAATTATTTCTGATTAAAAATTCACTATAGTTCAATTAAATCTAATAATGTCTCATTTAATTCATCATGGGCACGTGACAAAAATATGTTCACTTGGCGATCACTGTTCACTTGGCCAGAACTGCTTCAGAATGCTGGAAAGCTAAGTCAACTGTAGAAAGCAAAAACAAAGTAACATAAGGCCACTACAATAATACTTATATGTATGTACCGATGGTGCATCGAATAAGTAAAAATAATTAATGTGATGATCGTAAAAGATAAGTAAGAATAGTTAAACATACATAGGTAGAGTGATATAACTTCGTGCTAACCTAAATAGAAAATGGAAAAACAGAAAATGAATAGTGATACTTACAAATGTGTTTGCCAAAGGCAAATCAATAATTGTATACACAATCAATTCTCATATTCCATTTCATAGAAATTTAAGTTTAATAGCTGATGTTAATAATAATCTCTACCCCAGTAGATAGACATGGGTGCTGATGAAGTGCGTGGCTGCACAGAAAAATATCGGTATTTCCCCCAGCTAATAGTGTCTAGTTTAATTTTTCTTCTATTCTTTAGATACTCACATTAATTAATAAAAATATTTCATTCATAAGAATTGAAATTACTGAACTCAAGCCTGATTAAGAAATTATTTCTGATTAAAAATTCACTATAGTTCAATTAAATCTAATAATGTTTCATTTAATTCATCATGGGCACGTGACAAAAATATGTTCACTTGGCGATCACTGTTCACTTGGCCAGAACTGCTTCAGAATGCTGGAAAGCTAAGTCAACTGTAGAAAGCAAAAACAAAGTAACATAAGGCCACTACAATAATACTTATATGTATGTACCGATGGTTCATCGAATAAGTAAAAATAATTAATGTGATGATCGTAAAAGATAAGTAAGAATAGTTAAACATACATAGGTAGAGTGATATAACTTCGTGCTAACCTAAATAGAAAATGGAAAAACAGAAAATGAATAGTGATACTTACAAATGTGTTTGCCAAAGGCAAATCAATAATTGTATACACAATCAATTCTCATATTCCATTTCATAGAAATTTAAGTTTAATAGCTGATGTTAATAATAATCTCTACCCCAGTAGATAGACATGGGTGCTGATGAAGTGCGTGGCTGCACAGAAAAATATCGGTATTTCCCCCAGCTAATAGTGTCTAGTTTAATTTTTCTTCTATTCTTTAGATACTCACATTAATTAATAAAAATATTTCATTCATAAGAATTGAAATTACTGAACTCAAGCCTGATTAAGAAATTATTTCTGATTAAAAATTCACTATAGTTCAATTAAATCTAATAATGTCTCATTTAATTCATCATGGGCACGTGACAAAAATATGTTCACTTGGCGATCACTGTTCACTTGGCCAGAACTGCTTCAGAATGCTGGAAAGCTAAGTCAACTGTAGAAAGCAAAAACAAAGTAACATAAGGCCACTACAATAATACTTATATGTATGTACCGATGCACAGTGGTTCCTTTTTGGGGTTTGCAAATTTTTACAATCGGTCTAAAATGCACCGAGCTATGAACCTACACACCTAAAAAAAAAAAAAAAAAATAGAGACGAATTGTTAACCTCCTTCTTTTTTTGAAGTCGGTTAAAAAAATAGCGAAAATATGTAGCTTGAAATTAATAAAAGCAACAAAAAATAATTTTCGGCATTATGCGAAAAATATACTGCAGAAATGGTAATGGTGGATTCGGCTGATTAAAAAATAAAGAAAATTACAATTTCATAAAAAATCAAAAAATTTCAGGCGATTCTGAAATTCTTATTCCAGCTTGTCTTTGATTTTGCAACTTCTCGCGAATTTTTGCACACTTCACGATAAAAGCGAATATCTGCATGCTTTCAGATTCCTAACAGTTCTGCCGATTTTTAAAAAATATTAGACTTTGTTATCATCCCGCTGTTAGTAGCTTTTTGCGAATTTTCACGATTTTTATTGAATTTTTTGCATTCCTTACATTTTTGGTGATTTTTAATCAATATTATGCCTTGTTTAAAACTTTGTAACTTCTCGCGATTTACTCCGTAAATAATATATGTACATACATACTTGTATATTGTTATGCATATGTATGTATGTTGTATGCTGAATTGCGGAGTAGTAAGCATTTCTGTTTCACAATATCGAAAGAAAATTTAGTTTTGTACAAATACATTTAAATCAAAAACCAAATTAAAATTATAAACTCAACCAAAATTAAAATTTTTTCAAAATTGAATATTATGTGTTAGTTACGAACGTAAGATATTTACGGGCTAATTCATAAAAAATATGTATGTCGGTTTTATAAAACGATTGTTAATAAAATTTCTTTTGAAAATTTAGATTATTAACCTCTTATAAAACAGAAATTTTTATGAATTAGGCAGTTAATATAAAAATTATATATTAAATTGATTTTATTTTACATATAAAATAAAAAGTCTTTATCTTAAACGCATCGCATTTTAGTTGAATAGTTGAATGCCTACACACATACATACGAATGTAAATGCCATCACCGGCATTATTATTTTCATTTCAACCTTTCTGTATATTGCACTAAAATACTTGAAGTACCACATGAAGTGAACATAATTTTTGAGGTACTTCTTTTTGGTAGCCTACATTTTTCTATGTTCATTTTTTTTCGGTACTTATTTAATCTTCGGCTACTGCTTGTTCGTATTTGCCAAACAAACAATCTCTTCACTTCACTGCTTGTGCTCTGAGCGGGAGAACAAATATGTATGTACTATACTCGACAGCGAGTTTCACATATGAACAAAAATGTTACTCGTTGCAGACGTTTAATCAGTGTTGTTACACAATTTTTTCTAAAAATCGTCAATTTTTGAAAATAAAATCGTCAAAATCGTCATAATTTTTAATAAAAATCGTCGAAAAATCGTCATACAAGAATTATCCATTTTATTGAACAACTAGTATGTCATATTAGATATAAAAGACACAATTCATCGACATTATTGTCAAAGTTAAAAACTATAGGGTGAAATAAAAAAATTCAGAATATATAATAGTGTGCAGCGTTACCGTTGAAAATTTTCAAAAAGGGGCACAAAAAGTGGATTTTAAAAAAAAAGTGGCACAAAAAGGGAATTTCAAAGAAAAAAAGGGGCAACTTAAAAATCAAGAAAAATTAAAGAAACAAGCATATTTATTAACTTATTTTTATTTAAAATAAACAACAACAATTTCTCATGTATAAGAAGTGCAAAAACATAAATTTTATGAGAACTCATATACTACGTTTATACGCACGTGTTATTTGCAAGTAAAAATTGTAACTTACTAATTCACGAGAACAATTACTTATTGCTGGGGATGAGATGTATTTATACAGAAAAAGAAATTTTTAGTTTTATAATTGCTTATTTGACTCACAGTCTTCATATATGCTTCCATTTGCAAATAAGACCAGTATAAACGTAGTATAGATAGCTATTATATAAAAAAATCATAAAATCTATGTTAATAACAAAACAGTAGTCGAATTGCTGCATTTGATATCAATCGAAATTCCAACAGAAAATAAATGAAAATTTTTTCGATGTCTAATGCAGTAATTGGCCCCAGTTCTTAAGATAGATATACAAAAAATTAAAGAATACATAAATACATTTTTTATCATTTTTGGAACATGGCTCATATCACTTATTTACTTAAAAACCAGCATAATTAAAAAAAAATTATTTAACCATATAAAGTTTTGATAAAAATTTTAAAATTCGATTCTGAAGAGGATAACATTATTCTTTTTAGGCATTATGCATTGTTATTAAATACATTAAATAGCCTTTCTTTTGAAATTGTACATTTGTATTTATTAATAAGTTTTTTACTTGGAATCCATTCTTCCAAATTGTTTTGAAATAAATTTAAAGCAGACAGCATGGACTGACAAGTGTCTACTTTTAGTCTATTTGATAATTTTTTCGTAATACGAGTACTTATTTATTTATATTTTTTTTTTTTTAATTTTACTTTATATAGATAAAGAAATAAGGTGTAACTCGCAGACTTCGCAACTGGCAAATCTGAATATATTTTTGCCAATTTGTCTATTTTCTTAAACGGGTTCATCTTATCATCTTTAAAACAATCTTCATTCATTCATATTTTCAGCAATATCAACTTTCCTCCGAAAATTGGTATTTTTGTGGTAAAAGCTCGGATATATTTAAATCATTTGTTTTTTGGAATCGGCCACGTGTGTGACATTCAATGATTCATTCGGCAGATGAGCAACTGAATGTAGAAAACACAAATAGGTTTTTTGGTATCTGCATCCATCTGAACCCACTTATGCCGTCTCTCCTAATCATTGGCCTGTCACACATGAGACTAAGTTTTATGCCGCACAATTTTTGTTTTTTTAAGAACACACGAGACTAATTCATCCGACATAAAAATGTATACGTGTACACAGCTTTGTGTGTATTAGTGTTTTATGTATTCATTTGACATTTGCCTTTAAGCGTAGACATTTCAGCTCATAATTTTAAAATGGACGTAAATATTGCGGGTATTATAGATGATGAAACACTAACAATTGCTTTAGTTGGATTGACTTGTTGGCAGATTCTCGCAATGTAGACACCTCTTCCAATCTTGAACGCTTAAACTGAAAAACATTTGAAATTTAATTATAAAATAACATTTTCAACAATATGTATGTATATTTCAAATATGTATGCATTTCAATTATACATACATATGTATGTATAAAACAACTTACCTTTTTTGAAGTGCTGCTGCATGCCGTTTCACAGTATGAGTCATCTATCAAAACAAAACAAACAAATTAAAAAATGAATTTTAGTTCGTTAAGAATAAATAACAGACTACAAATATTTTGAGGCACATTTGTATCAAATGTATCTATCATTTGTTAAAGTTTGCTCTCCTTATTAATTTCTAAATTAGATTGGCCTCTAATTTCGTCGTTTCATTAAAGCACCAAAGTTTTGAAACAAACATTTCTTCAGCTGCCATTCCACTTCTCATTGCTGCTCTCATTTTCTTTTTTTCAAGGGATATTTGTTGTTGCAGCACTTTAATTTTCCGTTTGATTTCTTCTTTTGTTACATTTGGCTTGACATTTTTCAACTTTAAAGCAATTTCTTCCATTGCTTCATTTTTTTATATATTTTTCCATAATCTGGATGTGTAACTTTAAATAGTAGTTCGCGGCATTTAAATTCTTTTATTAATTCCAAAGTTTGCTGACGTGACCAGCCCCCTTCCTCTTTTGTATTCATGTTTTCACTTTGGCAAGCGACGAACGACTAAATGTGCTCTATAAAAAAAAAATTGCGAACCCATTTTTTTAAAGTTATGTGTGTATTGGTTTTGTGCTGGTGATGCGGGGTTGTGGCTGGTTGAAAAATGATGCCAAAAACAAAACCACTCTCTTTGCCCCTCTCACCAACAAACTGGCATGTTGTTCCAGCACAATTGTTCTCGTGTGTGACAGGCCATTGGAATACTTTCGTGTTGCTTTTTTCTTTTTTACTGGTTTTTCCAAGATAAAAGGCTCACATGATGAACTAATTTCATGGGAACTTAAATCAAAAGCATTATTTGATTATAGCAATTCAGTATGGTATTTTCATACAATATCTATTATTTCCCTTAGCATAAAGTTTTTCACCTTTTAAAATTATGTACTTTTATCAAATTTGGCTGCGGAAAATACAGTTAGAATTATCTATGAATGACTGTATGTAATTTCATATTTAAAAATCTTAAACAAATGAAAAGATTCATACCAAGGCTTTTAAACATCATATACTCACACAGAAAATAATATTGCGCCATACTGTCAATTTCCCAAAAAAAAATTTATTTTTTCATATATACACATAGGAAATAAAATCTTGTTGTCGAATGGGGTAAAAATAATAATTAAAGTTGACTTTGAACAAAAAAGGGGTACAAAATAATGCAAATGATACTAAAAGGGGATTTAAAACTAAGGGGCATAAAAAGTGGCAAGGCATTCGAAAAAGGGGCAAAATGCGACTTTAGTCGCACAACGGTAACGCTGATAGTGTGTTAACAATTTCTAAATAAAACTAATTTGAAAATAAAACTATACATTTTAGAATTGTTTTATTTTTAATTTTTCTTAATGTCAACATTGTAACATTCCAAAGAGTTACACTTCAAATTGATTTCAAGAGTTTCTGTTTCCATTAAATTTTAGATCTTGACTTTAGTAAGATTAATATTACTAAATATTCTTTCAACACTAGCTGATGAGTTTGGCAAAGTAAAAAAAAGTAAATAACAAACTCACATAAGTTTATTTATTGTTTATTGTTTGGTAAATTAATCGATTTAACTTTTTTCCAAAATATACTTATATAGATACATATATTCGTATTCTTGAAAGTTAAAAAATCTAAATTCTCTTATTTCATTTCCTTAATATTTTTCTTTAGTCCTACTTTACACCACTATACAAGTCTTATTGCTGAGCTCATTACTTTTTAGGGGAGACAGATGAAGGGAACAGAAACGAGTACTCACCTTCATTTACTGTTAATATGTTTTGCTTTCTCCTTCGTAATGTTAAAAAATCACACATTCATACACAAAACTATGCATAAAAAATAAGATCTGCATTGTGTGAACGCCGATGAAAGTTCAAAGAAGAAAAGGTGATTAGTTTAGCAATAAGACTTGACTAGTGTGAACTGGGACTTAAAACAAGATTTGGAAAAACTTTTTAGTAAAGGAAGAATTTCAGAGTCCATATTTAAAATAACTGATGCTGTAATTAAAATAAAATTTTTTCCGCAAGGACTTGTTGGCATATTTATGTTACTAAATACTTATTTCAACAAATCGTCAAAATATGAGGAATATTTGAAACAAAATCGTCAATCGTCATTTTGGGAAATTTCTTATAAAAAATCGTCAAAATGACGTAAAATCGTCAAATCTAACAACACTGCGTTTAATATACAATATAAAATATTATGTGTACAAAAAAGTGTCATTTTACATAGTAAATGTGTATGTTCATAATGTGAACAAAGCGTAAGAAATATTTCCTATGGCTTTCTGCTGCTCATCATTTATTTGTTGTACCAGTGTTTTTTTTCATATATACATATGTGTTACAATATGTTTTTGTGAGCAAAAACATATACAAACAGTTCCTAATAGGGATGGGCAAATGAAAAAAATATATCGATATATATCGTATCGATATTTTTGAACAGTATCGATATATATTTTTCGAAAACATCGATATTTCGATGTATCGATATTTTTTGCTGCATTAATTTCGAATGCACTATTAGTGACTTTAAGAAATTTAATACAAAAGAACTATTTATGTTAAGTTATACGTAAGCTACTGTAGCTCCTTAATACTTCATTAGTCTTTACTTTCTGTTGCTGCTCTGTGCTGTGCCGTTCTGTTTCTAAATTTTAATAGTTACTTTTTCTGTAATAAATTATCAGCTGTTTCGGACCAGAACGGTCACAGTTTTCCACTAAAGTGTTGAGTTTTGCATCGTACATTGTTATTAGAGTTTTTCTTTTCCCGGACCGAAAAGTCGTTCTCACATTCCCGGGAATTCCATGTGCAAAACAATACAAAATATTTTTATATTTATTTTTAATTTATTTATTTCAACAAAAAAACAAATTATAATACATGATATCGATTAAATAATAACGTTTTATAAACACATGTCAAACAAATAATATAATTTGAGTTCCCGGCCGTAATTGTTGTAAAGTTTTAGCTATAGTTCTACCATCGCATTCATATATTGAATAACGACACTCATCGAGGAATGTAAACTAAAGTTGCTAGCACAAATTTTCCGTGATTTCTTTCCCGGAAAATGTGTGGGACCCCGCGAAATCCCGTGTGAAAAACACTAATTGCTATGTTTCAATATAGTTTTATTTTTCTCTGGTAAATATTAAATATTTTCAAATTCTTGAAGCACAATCACAGTTTCTTTCGAAATGTTTTTATTTTATTTATGCTGCCACTTACAATTAGTTAACAGTTTGTTTATTTTCACAGGTTGAACGAAACAGAACAAAATGAAAGAGAAAAACTAACGGCTTGTATATGATTTCTATAAACCAAAAAGAGTCAGCTGATTCGTAACAGAACAGAAAGTAAAAACAAATTCTGCCTTTAGGCTTATACCCACAATATCCAAAAAGTCACCTGCCTTAGTTGGGTCACCTTATAAATTTGAATGGGATGTTATTATGAAATTTCTCTTTTTTTTCTTCGCATCACTAGTAGTGATGTCAATATACAGTTAAAAAACGGCTATAGCTCTTAAAAGTATCGAAACCCGATACTCGTAAATATGAATCGATGTATTGATATACCGGTTTTTTAAATATCGGCGATATATATCGATATTTATTTTCTCAAATATCGATATTTCGATATATCGATATTTTTTGCCCATCCCTACATGGTACATACCATGGTGTATGTGGTTTGTCTATACTTATAAGTATACAAATGCAACCCTTTAATATGCAGGTACACATTAAAGGGCTGCACAGATGTATCTGTTCGCATCAGCTTTGCGTGTGTATTGGTTCTGATATGTTTAGCTATGTTAATTAGCGTTTCTGTTACTAGTTGTTATTGTTGGTTTTTTAAAACTGTTTTTGTGTGATTGTATAATGAGCAAATGAGAATAACACGTTTGTTTGGATCTGTTTTTCTGAAACAAATCAAATACGTAAAACTGCTTTTAACATAAGCAGGGTGACCGATGACATTTTTAAAAAGTGGCACCAAAAGGGGATTTATCAAAAAAAAAAGGGGCAAAATGAAAAAAAAACGAGAAAACTGCATTAAATTGTTTTATTTTTAATATATTTTTATATAATTCACTCTAAAAAAAAGTGGCAGTGCGGTCAAAAAAGTGGCAAGGCAGTCGTGAAAGTGGCAATTTGCCACTTTAGTCGGTCAAACGGCCACGCTGAACATAAGTAACACATGGTGTGTTGAAAAAAATATATGCATAGTTGATGAATGAAAGACTGCTTTATACTTTGTTTTTTTTTTGTTTTAGATTACGTTTATTTCCACTTAGCCGCAAAACTCTACATACGATTTTAGATATTTCATATACATATTTTATTCCTAATTTGTATTTAATGTTTAATTTTTGAAAATATTGTGTCTTGAGTATTATATTGGACCCACTTTATAACTTCGAGATAAAAAAAAACCTAAAAACACTGTTTTTGTAAAGTAAAAAAATGCTGAAAATGACGCATAGCCAACGTTGCAAAAGTGTACATATGTAGGTACGCGTTTGAATTGTATTAAATACTGATATAGTAGCACGTTTTATTTTATAATTTTGTGTTCATTTAGTCTTGTTTTAACAATATGTGTTAGATTTTGCTTTGATTATTAGCAGTACTTGGAAAAATAAGGAAATATCAACCAACGTTTGAAAATTAGTCATAAATCTTTCAAATGAAGGGAATTAAATGAGAAAAACCGGACAAACCTTAAATTTTTATAAATTTGCAATCATAACTATCATTAAAACTACAAAAGAATCAAAGTTGTCCACTATTGGGACGAAAAGCAAGGCTTGATGAAAGACTAAGGCGCAAAATTGTGAGAGAAATTGCGAAAAATACAAACGGAAGTAGCACAAAACTGAAAGAGGACCTTAAAAATAATTATGAAATTCTTGTAGATGCTATTATATTTCGCCATTATGAGTGTATATATTCATACATTTCATACATATTCATACATGTTCGTATGTGTAAATTCATATTCATATTTATTAAAATTACTTTTTTAAGATTTTAAACATCGAAGTTGTATTTAAGGAAACATTTGTTTGAATAAATAATTAAAAACGATCTAAAAGACATTTTATTCATCATTTTAAGAGAAAATGTGCATGGATTATTTAAAAAACACAAAACTCATCCTTGTGCACAAAATTAAATTTAATAAGAATTTAGATTAAAAACTAATGCAATTAATCGTTAAAAAAAATTTATCAATTTTATTTCAACACTAGTTTTCAATAAAATTTTTTGTAATATGAATTTTGTTTCTTAAAAATATCTAGAGTATTCCGATATTTTCTATAAAATTAATTACTGAAATATCCTTTTGATTATTTCATTTATTTAATACGGCCGCTATGTAAAAAATCGTACAAGAAATGGGTTTATTTTTTAAACGATGAGGCTGTACGAATATAAACTTTGCAAACCGTTTGTATTTTCTAATAGATTTGCAATTCACCAGTGATAAAAAACAGAGGCGGTATTCCATGTTTGATGCAAATGTTTTGCGTTAGTGCAAATGCAAAATATCGTAGCTTTTCTTTGAAATCCAACAACAAAATACACACACAATCCAGAGAAAATCTACGATATTTGGCATTTGCACTAACGCAAAACATTTGCATCAAACATGGAATACCGCCAGAGAAAAAGTTCGAGTAAATAAATGCAAGCTTTTTTGATTACAATCTTATGTGAGATATCATGTACGCATATATTTTTATATGGCTCCATATATCACATCTTATTTCTATATACATATATATGTCGAATTGGTAGGAATATTATTTTCAGAATTATAATTTTCCATATTTTTAAATAAAACTTCAAATTAAATAATTTTCAATATTTATTTAGTTATTTATTTGATTAATTTAATGAGGCAGTCTCGAACTCGTCACTACTGTTCTTTTCTTCTTTTCAGTCTGTCGATTCTGCCCAAGCTTGACATAACAGTCAACGCTTGCCGTTTTATACATAAAATACATTCAATGCTCCGACACGGCCATCCTGGCATTTTGCACGTCCTCGTGCAATCCATCTGAAATGATAAACAGAACTCCAAGGATTTTCGTGCTCAACCACTCGGTCAACTCTGACCAGAATAAACTTTTAGATTCCAAAACAAAATTGTACGATCTAACCAGATTCTTAACATCTATTACAGTTTTATATCCCATAAAACAAATCAACCATAATCATATCTAACCATACACACCATACCATCATATTAGACTCTCGCCCATCTAAATACCATCTGTTACGTACCATACGATACTGCACTACACAACATTTATTCAAATGTAATACACATTAATGACTTCAGTAATTTCTATCCAATTACTTATGAAACCATTATCACCTCTCTCCGGTGACATTATCCAAACAGCAACCTCTATCCGGTTACTGAATTGAACCATCACTTCCATCCAGTGATACCTCCACGCCCTCATCCGGCACAAACAATTAATACCACCTCTATCCGGTGATATTAATTTCCAACTCACACCATTGCTTCTATCCAGCAATTCAATCATCATCAGCCACAACAATGCGTATTATATTTTAAAATTTTTATTTTACATTAAACATACATTATTAACAGAAAACTTAACTAACCTCATCAATATTACAGTCAATATCAACTGGGACATAACCTTCTGGCATTCGTCTTATACGATCGCGAGCATACTTATACATTCGATTACAACTTAAAGACTTAACTACATATCGATCACCATCCAAAGCTTCCATCACTTTAAATGGACCCTTGTATTTTGGATCAAGCTTTGTCTGATTGCGCTCCTCATTTTGTAGTAACACCAAGTCACCTACAACAAAATTGTCCAATCTAGACTTAGTACTACCAAATCTGATCTTATCATAACAAGCATTTTTTTTATGTTACAAATGGCCTCATTGCGAACTTCATCAAGGTTTACTAATGGTTCAATTTCATCAGACACTAGCATTTCGATAGGTCTAGCTACCTTACCTATAAGCAATTCCAACGAACTATGTTTGGTAACACGACTTTGAGTACAATTCAAGGCTAATTGAACATCAGGAAGAGCATCCTGCCAGGTGCGATTACCCGTCTCAACTGCCGTGAGCATATTCTTTAACATACTCATTACACGCTCAACTTGACCGTTCGCACGAGCACTACCTGTTGCAATTAAATGTAAATTAATATTGTGTGTACTACAAAATTCTTTAAACTCTCGGCTCGCGAAACAACGACCTTGATCTGCAATAACTCTTATTGGAGCACCAAATAAAGAGATAGCATGTCTTAATGCTGCAATACTACTAAGTGTGTCTATTGTAATTGTATGATGTAACAGAACGTATTTTGTGAACGCGTCAATCAATACAAAGACGTACTCTTTTCTATCACTTTTTCCACTCAGTTTCCCAGTCGCGTCAATGTGTAAAGTGTGCCAAGGGATAGCAATCTTAGGAATAGAATGCAACTCGGCTTGAATTTTCCCTGAGTGAGACTTGGAAATCTTACATGTCACGCAGTTATCCACAAATTTTCTCACAAATTTGGACATGTTCTCAAACCAATAATTCTCGTAGATCTTCTCCAGAGTTTTCTCATAACCCAAATGCATCAGAGACTCGTGAGTGTTATTTATAATTGACCATCTCAAAGATCTGGGAGCTATTGGCAAGCATAGTGTCCTACCGTTCCGTTGCACTTTTCGATAAAGGACTCCTGATCGGATGTCATAAGTCTTAGATATATTATCATGAAGTTTACCTTCACTTATATCGGACATAAGTTTTATAATTTCGTCATCACGCTGTTGCTCTGCCAAAATCCAATTATCAGACAGTTCAGCTATGTTAACGATTTTGGACTCAACTTTTTCATACACTTTATCAGATGAAGGTAATGGATTCCTTGAAAAGAAGTCCGCATGACACATGCTGTTCCCTTTTCTATAGACAACTTCAAAATCAAATGCCTGTAAGAAAGCCCACCATCTATGCACTCTAGGAGTAAGATCAAGCTTTTTACGCGAAGCTTGTAATGAGTTACAGTCAGTAACAACAACAAATCTACGACCGTGTAAATAGTGACGAAAATGCTTAATCGCATTGACAACAGCAAGGGTTTCTAATTCGTAAGAGTGGTACTTAGATTCAGCGACCGGAGTTCTCTTGCTAAAATAGGCAACCACAAAACTCTTCGCATCTTTTTTTTTTTTCATTAAAACAGCACCATATCCAATAGCACTAGCATCCGTATGAAGTTCTATTGGACATAAAGGATCAAATATAACCAATACAGGCTCAGAAGTCAAAACTGTTGTCATCTGTTGTCTTAAATCTTCATGCACGGGTTTCCAATAAATTTTTTTCTTGCTAGACGTTAAAGAATACAATGGGGCCATAATCTGAGAAAATTTAGGGACAAACTTTCTAAAATAGGATGCAAGTCCTATAAATTGAGTAACAGTTTCGGGTGGAGGCAACGCAGTCAAGGCCCCAAGTTTTTTAGGGTTTGGCTTTATCTTTCCCGCACTGACTTCAAAACCAAGGTATTGTACTTTTCGCTTAAGAAAAGAACATTTTTTCAAATTAAGTGAGAATCCCTTGTCGGTGAGCACCTGGAGTACAATGCGGAGTCTTTCCAATGCTTCTTCAGCATTAGAAGCTACAATTAAAATGTCATCCATGTAGACAACAACAAACGAATTAACTAAATCACCTAAAGCATTCATTACCGCACGTTGAAAAACCGATGTTGCATTTCTAAGTCCAAATGGCATTGTCAAAAACTCATATTGACCATCAGGTGTTACAAAAGCTGTATACTTCACCGAGTCAGAATGAATAGGTATTTGATGGAATCCTGAAGCCATGTCTAAACTCGTAAAAAAGTAAGATCCATGTAAGCGATCAATTTGATCTGATATTAAAGGCAACGGAAACCTATCCGGAATGGTGTTATCATTTAATTCCCGAAAATCCACACACATGCGGTTAGCACCATCTTTCTTCTTCACAAGAAGTATGGGACTGGCAAAAGGTGATGAGCTAGGACGAATAATGCCACAATCTAAAAGTTCGTTAACTCTGTTTCGAACAGCACAGCGTTCCTCCGTACTTTAACGATAGGGACGTCTATAAACCGTTTTGTAAGGATCTTTTAGACCTATTTGCATCGGTGTTACATTAGCATGAGATTTAGGAAATGTTGTAACAAAATTCTTTTTAAACAAATTTAAGATATTTATCAATTTTGGCTTCAGGTCCCAAGGAATGTCAGTGTCAATTGAATCAAAATTTATATCACAAGGTTTAGTTGTCTCACAAGTCAAAACAAGGTTTTCCCTACTTAAAAACAACTTGTCTGACACCATATGTACCGTAATACCTTGATGAAGAATTTCTCGCCCAATCATTATCTTATTATGCAAGTACGTATCTGGCAGAACATGAAACAAAACTTCTAGAACAATTCCCTCGACTTCAATCACAGATAAAATTTGAAAAGTACTATTAACACTCGTTTGTACAATCCCTGTCATTGTCACTACGTTAAAACTACGTTTACCCTGAAATTTATCACTTAAAGACTCTTGAATGAGTGAGCATTCGGAGCCTGAATCAAAAACAAAACTGAATTTCTCACCAGAATGATTTAATGTTCCAGCAGGTACACCAACAGCACATAGCTCCACCCGTCGGTTCCTTGCAGCAATCTCATCGCTTTCACCAAACCTTTTGCGGACAATCTTGGGGCAACTTGATGCGTAGTGACCAGTCTCTTGACAGTTAAAACATGTTACTGGCTTCGTTGAGTTTTTTAAATCCTCTTTGTTCATCCAATTCAAAGCATTCCAGTCTCTTCTTTTTGGCCTGCATTGTGCCGCCTTATTGTTCCTTTTTACATCGTGGACACTGACATCATTTTCTGTTGCAACTTTCCTCTTCAAGAACGACATAGCCTTTAGTTCTCGTTGTAGCAGATTCCTTGTACCAATATCAGTCGTAAAGGACATGCGATGTACTCTTGGCTCAATCTGAGAAAGATGAGCTAATACTTTGGATACAGCTATTTCTTCAACAGACAAATTCTTCCATTTAGCCATCAAAGATGTCATCAGAGTAGCAGCATATGCGGATAAACATTCCCCGTCTTTAGGTCGGCTGGTGTTCAACCCGATTAAAAATGCAGCTGAAGTTTCCGGACAATCAAAGCGAGCCAAAAAAAGATCCTTGAATTCTGCCCAGGTCATTCCCGGATAGGATACTTGAGCCAGCCAGATAGATGCTTGTCCTTTCAAAGCTCGACCAAGAATATTCATCAATAATGATTTTGGTAACTGATCCGAGACGCACATGTTTGCCATTGACATCCAGGCACGAGCGTCAGCATTTCCGACATCTGGATTAAATTCCGGCAAATATGTATCAACGCTGAAGGATGGTTTGAACGCTTCTACAAGAGCTAAAAAGCTACGATTTTGCCGCTCAAACATTGTTCGCCATTTTTCTTCTTCTGAGCCGGGAACTTGCTTTGGATTTTGTAGGCTGTTTTGAGTAAATCCCACTTCTGATGTAGAATTGGTAGGAATATTCTTTTCAGAACTATAATTTTCCATATTTTCAAATAAAACTTCAAATTAAATAATTTTCAATATTTATTTAGTTATTTATTTGATTAATTTAACGAGACAGTCTCGAACTCGTCACTACTGTTCTTTTCTTCTTTTCAGTCTGTCGATTCTGCCCAAGCTTGACATAACAGTCAACGCTTGCCGTTTTATACATAAAATACATTCAATGCTCCGACATATATAAAAAGCTTCATAAATGAATTTCCATATATGACTTCATACATTATAACACATTTCATATATTAGTACATATATCAATTCATATATAATACTTTTGCATGGCAAAATCCTATATATGTCCATACATGAATTCATACATATTCATATATATTTATATACATTCATATATTAAAAATATATGAACCATACATATATTTTTAATATATGAATGTATATAAATATATGCGAATATGTATGAATTCATGTATGGAAATGTATAGGATTATACATTGCAAAAGTACTACATATATATGAATTGATATATGGACTAATATATGAAATTTATTAGAATATATGAGGTCATATATGGAAATTTAATTAAGAAGCTCTTCATATCTGGATCCATAAATAGAAATAAGATGTAATATATGAAGCCACATAAAAATGTATGTGTGTATGATATCTCACATAAAATCGTTTTTGCAATCAAAAAAGCTTGCATTTTATTAACTCGAATTTTTTCTCTCTTTTTTATCACTGGTGAATTGCAAATCTATTAGAAAATACATACGGTTTGAAAAGTTTATATGCGTACAGCCTCAACGTTTCAAAAATAAACGCCATTCTTGTACGATTTTATACATTGCAGGCGTATTAAATAAATGAAATAATCAAAAGGATATTTCAGTCATTAATTTTATATAAAATATCGGACTACTCTAGATATGAAATAATTTCTTAATCAGGCTTGAGTTCAGTAATTTCAATTCTTATGAATGAAATATTTTTATTAATTAATGTGAGTATCTAAAGAATAGAAGAAAAATTAAACTAGACACTATTAGCTGGGGGAAATACCGATATTTTTCTGTGCAGCCACGCACTTCATCAGCACCCATGTCTATCTACTGGGGTAGAGATTATTATTAACATCAGCTATTAAACTTAAATTTCTATGAAATGGAATATGAGAATTGATTGTGTATACAATTATTGATTTGCCTTTGGCAAACACATTTGTAAGTATCACTATTCATTTTCTGTTTTTCCATTTTCTATTTAGGTTAGCACGAAGTTATATCACTCTACCTATGTATGTTTAACTATTCTTACTTATCTTTTACGATCATCACATTAATTATTTTTACTTATTCGATGCACCATCGGTACATACATATAAGTATTATTGTAGTGGCTTTATGTTACTTTGTTTTTGCTTTCTACAGTTGACTTAGCTTTCCAGCATTCTGAAGCAGTTCTGGCCAAGTGAACAGTGATCGCCAAGTGAACATATTTTTGTCACGTGCCCATGATGAATTAAATGAGACATTATTAGATTTAATTGAACTATAGTGAATTTTTAATCAGAAATAATTTCTTAATCAGGCTTGAGTTCAGTAATTTCAATTCTTATGAATGAAATATTTTTATTAATTAATGTGAGTATCTAAAGAATAGAAGAAAAATTAAACTAGACACTATTAGCTGGGGGAAATACCGATATTTTTCTGTGCAGCCACGCACTTCATCAGCACCCATGTCTATCTACTGGGGTAGAGATTATTATTAACATCAGCTATTAAACTTAAATTTCTATGAAATGGAATATGAGAATTGATTGTGTATACAATTATTGATTTGCCTTTGGCAAACACATTTGTAAGTATCACTATTCATTTTCTGTTTTTCCATTTTCTATTTAGGTTAGCACGAAGTTATATCACTCTACCTATGTATGTTTAACTATTCTTACTTATCTTTTACGATCATCACATTAATTATTTTTACTTATTCGATGCACCATCGGTACATACATATAAGTATTATTGTAGTGGCCTTATGTTACTTTGTTTTTGCTTTCTACAGTTGACTTAGCTTTCCAGCATTCTGAAGCAGTTCTGGCCAAGTGAACAGTGATCGCCAAGTGAACATATTTTTGTCACGTGCCCATGATGAATTAAATGAGACATTATTAGATTTAATTGAACTATAGTGAATTTTTAATCAGAAATAATTTCTTAATCAGGCTTGAGTTCAGTAATTTCAATTCTTATGAATGAAATATTTTTATTAATTAATGTGAGTATCTAAAGAATAGAAGAAAAATTAAACTAGACACTATTAGCTGGGGGAAATACCGATATTTTTCTGTACAGCCACGCACTTCATCAGCACCCATGTCTATCTACTGGGGTAGAGATTATTATTAACATCAGCTATTAAACTTAAATTTCTATGAAATGGAATATGAGAATTGATTGTGTATACAATTATTGATTTGCCTTTGGCAAACACATTTGTAAGTGTCACTATTCATTTTCTGTTTTTCCATTTTCTATTTAGGTTAGCACGAAGTTATATCACTCTACCTATGTATGTTTAACTATTCTTACTTATCTTTTACGATCATCACATTAATTATTTTTACTTATTCGATGCACCATCGGTACATACATATAAGTATTATTGTAGTGGCCTTATGTTACTTTGTTTTTGCTTTCTACAGTTGACTTAGCTTTCCAGCATGTGATGATCGTAAAAGATAAGTAAGAATAGTTAAACATACATAGGTAGAGTGATATAACTTCGTGCTAACCTAAATAGAAAATGGAAAAACAGAAAATGAATAGTGATACTTACAAATGTGTTTGCCAAAGGCAAATCAATAATTGTATACACAATCAATTCTCATATTCCATTTCATAGAAATTTAAGTTTAATAGCTGATGTTAATAATAATCTCTACCCCAGTAGATAGACATGGGTGCTGATGAAGTGCGTGGCTGCACAGAAAAATATCGGTATTTCCCCCAGCTAATAGTGTCTAGTTTAATTTTTCTTCTATTCTTTAGATACTCACATTAATTAATAAAAATATTTCATTCATAAGAATTGAAATTACTGAACTCAAGCCTGATTAAGAAATTATTTCTGATTAAAAATTCACTATAGTTCAATTAAATCTAATAATGTTTCATTTAATTCATCATGGGCACGTGACAAAAATATGTTCACTTGGCGATCACTGTTCACTTGGCCAGAACTGCTTCAGAATGCTGGAAAGCTAAGTCAACTGTAGAAAGCAAAAACAAAGTAACATAAGGCCACTACAATAATACTTATATGTATGTACCGATGGTGCATCGAATAAGTAAAAGTAATTAATGTGATGATCGTAAAAGATAAGTAAGAATAGTTAAACATACATAGGTAGAGTGATATAACTTCGTGCTAACCTAAATAGAAAATGGAAAAACAGAAAATGAATAGTGACACTTACAAATGTGTTTGCCAAAGGCAAATCAATAATTGTATACACAATCAATTCTCATATTCCATTTCATAGAAATTTAAGTTTAATAGCTGATGTTAATAATAATCTCTACCCCAGTAGATAGACATGGGTGCTGATGAAGTGCGTGGCTGTACAGAAAAATATCGGTATTTCCCCCAGCTAATAGTGTCTAGTTTAATTTTTCTTCTATTCTTTAGATACTCACATTAATTAATAAAAATATTTCATTCATAAGAATTGAAATTACTGAACTCAAGCCTGATTAAGAAATTATTTCTGTTAAAAAATTCACTATAGTTCAATTAAATCTAAGTCAACTGTAGAAAGCAAAAACAAAGTAACATAAGGCCACTACAATAATACTTATATGTATGTACCGATGGTGCATCGAATAAGTAAAAGTAATTAATGTGATGATCGTAAAAGATAAGTAAGAATAGTTAAACATACATAGGTAGAGTGATATAACTTCGTGCTAACCTAAATAGAAAATGGAAAAACAGAAAATGAATAGTGACACTTACAAATGTGTTTGCCAAAGGCAAATCAATAATTGTATACACAATCAATTCTCATATTCCATTTCATAGAAATTTAAGTTTAATAGCTGATGTTAATAATAATCTCTACCCCAGTAGATAGACATGGGTGCTGATGAAGTGCGTGGCTGTACAGAAAAATATCGGTATTTCCCCCAGCTAATAGTGTCTAGTTTAATTTTTCTTCTATTCTTTAGATACTCACATTAATTAATAAAAATATTTCATTCATAAGAATTGAAATTACTGAACTCAAGCCTGATTAAGAAATTATTTCTGTTAAAAAATTCACTATAGTTCAATTAAATCTAATAATGTTTCATTTAATTCATCATGGGCACGTGACAAAAATATGTTCAGTTGGCGATCACTGTTCACTTGGCCAGAACTGCTTCAGAATGCTGGAAAGCTAAGTCAACTGTAGAAAGCAAAAACAAAGTAACATAAGGCCACTACAATAATACTTATATGTATGTACCGATGGTGCATCGAATAAGTAAAAATAATTAATGTGATGATCGTAAAAGATAAGTAAGAATAGTTAAACATACATAGGTAGAGTGATATAACTTCGTGCTAACCTAAATAGAAAATGGAAAAACAGAAAATGAATAGTGACACTTACAAATGTGTTTGCCAAAGGCAAATCAATAATTGTATACACAATCAATTCTCATATTCCATTTCATAGAAATTTAAGTTTAATAGCTGATGTTAATAATAATCTCTACCCCAGTAGATAGACATGGGTGCTGATGAAGTGCGTGGCTGTACAGAAAAATATCGGTATTTCCCCCAGCTAATAGTGTCTAGTTTAATTTTTCTTCTATTCTTTAGATACTCACATTAATTAATAAAAATATTTCATTCATAAGAATTGAAATTACTGAACTCAAGCCTGATTAAGAAATTATTTCTGATTAAAAATTCACTATAGTTCAATTAAATCTAATAATGTTTCATTTAATTCATCATGGGCACGTGACAAAAATATGTTCAGTTGGCGATCACTGTTCACTTGGCCAGAACTGCTTCAGAATGCTGGAAAGCTAAGTCAACTGTAGAAAGCAAAAACAAAGTAACATAAGGCCACTACAATAATACTTATATGTATGTACCGATGGTGCATCGAATAAGTAAAAGTAATTAATGTGATGATCGTAAAAGATAAGTAAGAATAGTTAAACATACATAGGTAGAGTGATATAACTTCGTGCTAACCTAAATAGAAAATGGAAAAACAGAAAATGAATAGTGACACTTACAAATGTGTTTGCCAAAGGCAAATCAATAATTGTATACACAATCAATTCTCATATTCCATTTCATAGAAATTTAAGTTTAATAGCTGATGTTAATAATAATCTCTACCCCAGTAGATAGACATGGGTGCTGATGAAGTGCGTGGCTGTACAGAAAAATATCGGTATTTCCCCCAGCTAGTAGTGTCTAGTTTAATTTTTCTTCTATTCTTTAGATACTCACATTAATTAATAAAAATATTTCATTCATAAGAATTGAAATTACTGAACTCAAGCCTGATTAAGAAATTATTTCTGTTAAAAAATTCACTATAGTTCAATTAAATCTAATAATGTTTCATTTAATTCATCATGGGCACGTGACAAAAATATGTTCAGTTGGCGATCACTGTTCACTTGGCCAGAACTGCTTCAGAATGCTGGAAAGCTAAGTCAACTGTAGAAAGCAAAAACAAAGTAACATAAGGCCACTACAATAATACTTATATGTATGTACCGATGGTGCATCGAATAAGTAAAAGTAATTAATGTGATGATCGTAAAAGATAAGTAAGAATAGTTAAACATACATAGGTAGAGTGATATAACTTCGTGCTAACCTAAATAGAAAATGGAAAAATAGAAAATGAATAGTGATACTTACAAATGTGTTTGCCAAAGGCAAATCAATAATTGTATACACAATCAATTCTCATATTCCATTTCATAGAAATTTAAGTTTAATAGCTGATGTTAATAATAATCTCTACCCCAGTAGATAGACATGGGTGCTGATGAAGTGCGTGGCTGCACAGAAAAATATCGGTATTTCCCCCAGCTAATAGTGTCTAGTTTAATTTTTCTTCTATTCTTTAGATACTCACATTAATTAATAAAAATATTTCATTCATAAGAATTGAAATTACTGAACTCAAGCCTGATTAAGAAATTATTTCTGATTAAAAATTCACTATAGTTCAATTAAATCTAATAATGTCTTATTTAATTCATCATGGGCACGTGACAAAAATATGTTCACTTGGCGATCACTGTTCACTTGGCCAGAACTGCTTCAGAATGCTGGAAAGCTAAGTCAACTGTAGAAAGCAAAAACAAAGTAACATAAGGCCACTACAATAATACTTATATGTATGTACCGATGGTGCATCGAATAAGTAAAAATAATTAATGTGATGATCGTAAAAGATAAGTAAGAATAGTTAAACATACATAGGTAGAGTGATATAACTTCGTGCTAACCTAAATAGAAAATGGAAAAACAGAAAATGAATAGTGATACTTACAAATGTGTTTGCCAAAGGCAAATCAATAATTGTATACACAATCAATTCTCATATTCCATTTCATAGAAATTTAAGTTTAATAGCTGATGTTAATAATAATCTCTACCCCAGTAGATAGACATGGGTGCTGATGAAGTGCGTGGCTGCACAGAAAAATACCGGTATTTCCCCCAGCTAATAGTGTCTAGTTTAATTTTTCTTCTATTCTTTAGATACTCACATTAATTAATAAAAATATTTCGTTCATAAGAATTGAAATTACTGAACTCAAGCCTGATTAAGAAATTATTTCTGATTAAAAATTCACTATAGTTCAATTAAATCTAATAATGTTTCATTTAATTCATCATGGGCACGTGACAAAAATATGTTCACTTGGCGATCACTGTTCACTTGGCCAGAACTGCTTCAGAATGCTGGAAAGCTAAGTCAACTGTAGAAAGCAAAAACAAAGTAACATAAGGCCACTACAATAATACTTATATGTATGTACCGATGGTGCATCGAATAAGTAAAAGTAATTAATGTGATGATCGTAAAAGATAAGTAAGAATAGTTAAACATACATAGGTAGAGTGATATAACTTCGTGCTAACCTAAATAGAAAATGGAAAAACAGAAAATGAATAGTGACACTTACAAATGTGTTTGCCAAAGGCAAATCAATAATTGTATACACAATCAATTCTCATATTCCATTTCATAGAAATTTAAGTTTAATAGCTGATGTTAATAATAATCTCTACCCCAGTAGATAGACATGGGTGCTGATGAAGTGCGTGGCTGCACAGAAAAATATCGGTATTTCCCCCAGCTAATAGTGTCTAGTTTAATTTTTCTTCTATTCTTTAGATACTCACATTAATTAATAAAAATATTTCATTCATAAGAATTGAAATTACTGAACTCAAGCCTGATTAAGAAATTATTTCTGTTAAAAAATTCACTATAGTTCAATTAAATCTAATAATGTTTCATTTAATTCATCATGGGCACGTGACAAAAATATGTTCACTTGGCGATCACTGTTCACTTGGCCAGAACTGCTTCAGAATGCTGGAAAGCTAAGTCAACTGTAGAAAGCAAAAACAAAGTAACATAAGGCCACTACAATAATACTTATATGTATGTACCGATGGTGCATCGAATAAGTAAAAATAATTAATGTGATGATCGTAAAAGATAAGTAAGAATAGTTAAACATACATAGGTAGAGTGATATAACTTCGTGCTAACCTAAATAGAAAATGGAAAAACAGAAAATGAATAGTGATACTTACAAATGTGTTTGCCAAAGGCAAATCAATAATTGTATACACAATCAATTCTCATATTCCATTTCATAGAAATTTAAGTTTAATAGCTGATGTTAATAATAATCTCTACCCCAGTAGATAGACATGGGTGCTGATGAAGTGCGTGGCTGCACAGAAAAATATCGGTATTTCCCCCAGCTAATAGTGTCTAGTTTAATTTTTCTTCTATTCTTTAGATACTCACATTAATTAATAAAAATATTTCATTCATAAGAATTGAAATTACTGAACTCAAGCCTGATTAAGAAATTATTTCTGATTAAAAATTCACTATAGTTCAATTAAATCTAATAATGTCTTATTTAATTCATCATGGGCACGTGACAAAAATATGTTCACTTGGCGATCACTGTTCACTTGGCCAGAACTGCTTCAGAATGCTGGAAAGCTAAGTCAACTGTAGAAAGCAAAAACAAAGTAACATAAGGCCACTACAATAATACTTATATGTATGTACCGATGGTGCATCGAATAAGTAAAAATAATTAATGTGATGATCGTAAAAGATAAGTAAGAATAGTTAAACATACATAGGTAGAGTGATATAACTTCGTGCTAACCTAAATAGAAAATGGAAAAACAGAAAATGAATAGTGATACTTACAAATGTGTTTGCCAAAGGCAAATCAATAATTGTATACACAATCAATTCTCATATTCCATTTCATAGAAATTTAAGTTTAATAGCTGATGTTAATAATAATCTCTACCCCAGTAGATAGACATGGGTGCTGATGAAGTGCGTGGCTGCACAGAAAAATATCGGTATTTCCCCCAGCTAATAGTGTCTAGTTTAATTTTTCTTCTATTCTTTAGATACTCACATTAATTAATAGAAATATTTCATTCATAAGAATTGAAATTACTGAACTCAAGCCTGATTAAGAAATTATTTCTGATTAAAAATTCACTATAGTTCAATTAAATCTAATAATGTCTCATTTAATTCATCATGGGCACGTGACAAAAATATGTTCACTTGGCGATCACTGTTCACTTGGCCAGAACTGCTTCAGAATGCTGGAAAGCTAAGTCAACTGTAGAAAGCAAAAACAAAGTAACATAAGGCCACTACAATAATACTTATATGTATGTACCGATGGTGCATCGAATAAGTAAAAATAATTAATGTGATGATCGTAAAAGATAAGTAAGAATAGTTAAACATACATAGGTAGAGTGATATAACTTCGTGCTAACCTAAATAGAAAATGGAAAAACAGAAAATGAATAGTGATACTTACAAATGTGTTTGCCAAAGGCAAATCAATAATTGTATACACAATCAATTCTCATATTCCATTTCATAGAAATTTAAGTTTAATAGCTGATGTTAATAATAATCTCTAACCCAGTAGATAGACATGGGTGCTGATGAAGTGCGTGGCTGCACAGAAAAATATCGGTATTTCCCCCAGCTAATAGTGTCTATTTTAATTTTTCTTCTATTCTTTAGATACTCACATTAATTAATAGAAATATTTCATTCATAAGAATTGAAATTACTGAACTCAAGCCTGATTAAGAAATTATTTCTGATTAAAAATTCACTATAGTTCAATTAAATCTAATAATGTCTCATTTAATTCATCATGGGCACGTGACAAAAATATGTTCACTTGGCGATCACTGTTCACTTGGCCAGAACTGCTTCAGAATGCTGGAAAGCTAAGTCAACTGTAGAAAGCAAAAACAAAGTAACATAAGGCCACTACAATAATACTTATATGTATGTACCGATGGTGCATCGAATAAGTAAAAATAATTAATGTGATGATCGTAAAAGATAAGTAAGAATAGTTAAACATACATGGGTAGAGTGATATAACTTCGTGCTAACCTAAATAGAAAATGGAAAAACAGAAAATGAATAGTGATACTTACAAATGTGTTTGCCAAAGGCAAATCAATAATTGTATACACAATCAATTCTCATATTCCATTTCATAGAAATTTAAGTTTAATAGCTGATGTTAATAATAATCTCTAACCCAGTAGATAGACATGGGTACTGAGGAAGTGCGTGGGTGGGTGCACAGAAAAATATCGGTATTTCCCGCAGCTAATAGTGTCTAGTTTAATTTTTCTTCTATTCTTTAGATACTCACATTAATTAATAAAAATATTTCATTCATAAGAATTGAAATTACTGAACTCAAGCCTGATTAAGAAATTATTTCTGATTAAAAATTCACTATAGTTCAATTAAATCTAATAATGTCTCATTTAATTCATCATGGGCACGTGACAAAAATATGTTCACTTGGCGATCACTGTTCACTTGGCCAGAACTGCTTCAGAATGCTGGAAAGCTAAGTCAACTGTAGAAAGCAAAAACAAAGTAACATAAGGCCACTACAATAATACTTATATGTATGTACCGATGGTGCATCGAATAAGTAAAAATAATTAATGTGATGATCGTAAAAAATAAGTAAGAATAGTTAGAATGCACAGTGGTTCCTTTTTGGGGTTTGCGTAGCTAAAATCTGTAACTTTTGATTTAGAAAACATTTTTGAGTTTTGTAAAAAACCGATTGCAGACAAGAAATCAAGGATTACTACGACATATCAACATTGAAAATCGCACAGTCGGGTACATTGTAAACAAATTTCCAAAGTTGATTTTTTATTTTTTTTTTGATTTCCAAGAAAACAGAAATTTAAATTTTTTTGTTTTTATGTTTTTTTTGAGTGGTTTTGATGGAATTGTTCATAATGCGCAAAAAAAATTTAATTTTTTTTGTCTTGCAAATATTAGCTTTTTTGAGATTTTTTTGAGATTAAAATTTAAAAATTATTTTTTTTTATTTTTATTTCCAAGTAATACTTGTTTTATTTCTAATAATTCTTTATGATAACATTTGACATTTAAAACAAAAAATAAAAACAAATTTTGTTTAATTTTATTGGAAAAACTTAAAAAAAATCATATTCCGAAATGTAGTAGTTAAAGTATTTTGTAAATATTTTGCTGGCTAGCAGGTATTAGCAGCTAAAATTTTTAAGACAAATAAGTGAAACATATAGCAATATACCTGTGCTAATATCTAAGTGGAGGGGAGTGGCGGCAAAATTGTAGGTCCACCTTAAAATCTAATTCTTAAAATTTAAAGATAGATCTAAAAATTGGTTGAAACTTTTTTTTTATTAAACCACATTGATAAAAAATTAAAAAAATATATAAAATGTAAGTGTGACTCTTATACTTTTAAAGTTATAGGTCTTCAAAACTTTAGTTGTTATAAGTCAACTTTTTTGATTACGCATATATAGCTACTTTATGCAAGAATATTTCCTAAAGAAAAATAAAATCTATTGATGAACGTAGTAAAATATGTACATTTGGACATATTTTTATTGAAAAAACAGAAAAAACATTACGTCTCAAACACTTAAAATATTGAATTTATCTACGCTCTTACACTAGCAGGAACCATTGTGCGATGGTGCATCGAATAAGTAAAAATAATTAATGTGATGATCGTAAAAGATAAGTAAGAATAGTTAAACATACATAGGTAGAGTGATATAACTTCGTGCTAACCTAAATAGAAAATGGAAAAACAGAAAATGAATAGTGATACTTACAAATGTGTTTGCCAAAGGCAAATCAATAATTGTATACACAATCAATTCTCATATTCCATTTCATAGAAATTTAAGTTTAATAGCTGATGTTAATAATAATCTCTACCCCAGTAGATAGACATGGGTGCTGATGAAGTGCGTGGCTGCACAGAAAAATATCGGTATTTCCCCCAGCTAATAGTGTCTAGTTTAATTTTTCTTCTATTCTTTAGATACTCACAGTAATTAATAAAAATATTTCATTCATAAGAATTGAAATTACTGAACTCAAGCCTGATTAAGAAATTATTTCTGATTAAAAATTCACTATAGTTCAATTAAATCTAATAATGTCTCATTTAATTAATCATGGGCACGTGACAAAAATATGTTCACTTGGCCATCACTGTTCACTTGGCCAGAACTGCTTCAGAATGCTGGAAAGCTAAGTCAACTGTAGAAAGCAAAAACAAAGTAACATAAGGCCACTACAATAATACTTATATGTATGTACCGATGGTGCATCGAATAAGTAAAAATAATTAATGTGATGATCGTAAAAGATAAGTAAGAATAGTTAAACATACATAGGTAGAGTGATATAACTTCGTGCTAACCTAAATAGAAAATGGAAAAACAGAAAATGAATAGTGATACTTACAAATGTGTTTGCCAAAGGCAAATCAATAATTGTATACACAATCAATTCTCATATTCCATTTCATAGAAATTTAAGTTTAATAGCTGATGTTAATAATAATCTCTACCCCAGTAGATAGACATGGGTGCTGATGAAGTGCGTGGCTGCACAGAAAAATATCGGTATTTCCCCCAGCTAATAGTGTCTAGTTTAATTTTTCTTCTATTCTTTAGATACTCACATTAATTAATAAAAATATTTCATTCATAAGAATTGAAATTACTGAACTCAAGCCTGATTAAGAAATTATTTCTGATTAAAAATTCACTATAGTTCAATTAAATCTAATAATGTCTCATTTAATTCATCATGGGCACGTGACAAAAATATGTTCACTTGGCGATCACTGTTCACTTGGCCAGAACTGCTTCAGAATGCTGGAAAGCTAAGTCAACTGTAGAAAGCAAAAACAAAGTAACATAAGGCCACTACAATAATACTTATATGTATGTACCGATGGTGCATCGAATAAGTAAAAATAATTAATGTGATGATCGTAAAAGATAAGTAAGAATAGTTAAACATACATAGGTAGAGTGATATAACTTCGTGCTAACCTAAATAGAAAATGGAAAAACAGAAAATGAATAGTGATACTTACAAATGTGTTTGCCAAAGGCAAATCAATAATTGTATACACAATCAATTCTCATATTCCATTTCATAGAAATTTAAGTTTAATAGCTGATGTTAATAATAATCTCTACCCCAGTAGATAGACATGGGTGCTGATGAAGTGCGTGGCTGCACAGAAAAATATCGGTATTTCCCCCAGCTAATAGTGTCTAGTTTAATTTTTCTTCTATTCTTTAGATACTCACATTAATTAATAAAAATATTTCATTCATAAGAATTGAAATTACTGAACTCAAGCCTGATTAAGAAATTATTTCTGATTAAAAATTCACTATAGTTCAATTAAATCTAATAATGTCTCATTTAATTCATCATGGGCACGTGACAAAAATATGTTCACTTGGCGATCACTGTTCACTTGGCCAGAACTGCTTCAGAATGCTGGAAAGCTAAGTCAACTGTAGAAAGCAAAAACAAAGTAACATAAGGCCACTACAATAATACTTATATGTATGTACCGATGGTGCATCGAATAAGTATAAATAATTAATGTGATGATCGTAAAAGATAAGTAAGAATAGTTAAACATACATAGGTAGAGTGATATAACTTCGTGCTAACCTAAATAGAAAATGGAAAAACAGAAAATGAATAGTGATACTTACAAATGTGTTTGCCAAAGGCAAATCAATAATTGTATACACAATCAATTCTCATATTCCATTTCATAGAAATTTAAGTTTAATAGCTGATGTTAATAATAATCTCTACCCCAGTAGATAGACATGGGTGCTGATGAAGTGCGTGGCTGCACAGAAAAATATCGGTATTTCCCCCAGCTAATAGTGTCTAGTTTAATTTTTCTTCTATTCTTTAGATACTCACATTAATTAATAGAAATATTTCATTCATAAGAATTGAAATTACTGAACTTAAGCCTGATTAAGAAATTATTTCTGATTAAAAATTCACTATAGTTCAATTAAATCTAATAATGTCTCATTTAATTCATCATGGGCACGTGACAAAAATATGTTCACTTGGCGATCACTGTTCACTTGGCCAGAACTGCTTCAGAATGCTGGAAAGCTAAGTCAACTGTAGAAAGCAAAAACAAAGTAACATAAGGCCACTACAATAATACTTATATGTATGTACCGATGGTGCATCGAATAAGTAAAAATAATTAATGTGATGATCGTAAAAGATAAGTAAGAATAGTTAAACATACATAGGTAGAGTGATATAACTTCGTGCTAACCTAAATAGAAAATGGAAAAACAGAAAATGAATAGTGACACTTACAAATGTGTTTGCCAAAGGCAAATCAATAATTGTATACACAATCAATTCTCATATTCCATTTCATAGAAATTTAAGTTTAATAGCTGATGTTAATAATAATCTCTAACCCAGTAGATAGACATGGGTACTGATGAAGTGCGTGGGTGGGTGCACAGAAAAATATCGGTATTTCCCCCAGCTAATAGTGTCTAGTTTAATTTTTCTTCTATTTTTTAGATACTCACATTAATTAATAAAAATATTTCATTCATAAGAATTGAAATTACTGAACTCAAGCCTGATTAAGAAATTATTTCTGATTAAAAATTCACTATAGTTCAATTAAATCTAATAATGTCTCATTTAATTCATCATGGGCACGTGACAAAAATATGTTCACTTGGCGATCACTGTTCACTTGGCCAGAACTGCTTCAGAATGCTGGAAAGCTAAGTCAACTGTAGAAAGCAAAAACAAAGTAACATAAGGCCACTACAATAATACTTATATGTATGTACCGATGGTGCATCGAATAAGTAAAAATAATTAATGTGATGATCGTAAAAGATAAGTAAGAATAGTTAAACATACATGGGTAGAGTGATATAACTTCGTGCTAACCTAAATAGAAAATGGAAAAACAGAAAATGAATAGTGATACTTACAAATGTGTTTGCCAAAGGCAAATCAATAATTGTATACACAATCAATTCTCATATTCCATTTCATAGAAATTTAAGTTTAATAGCTGATGTTAATAATAATCTCTAACCCAGTAGATAGACATGGGTACTGAGGAAGTGCGTGGGTGGGTGCACAGAAAAATATCGGTATTTCCCGCAGCTAATAGTGTCTAGTTTAATTTTTCTTCTATTCTTTAGATACTCACATTAATTAATAAAAATATTTCATTCATAAGAATTGAAATTACTGAACTCAAGCCTGATTAAGAAATTATTTCTGATTAAAAATTCACTATAGTTCAATTAAATCTAATAATGTCTCATTTAATTCATCATGGGCACGTGACAAAAATATGTTCACTTGGCGATCACTGTTCACTTGGCCAGAACTGCTTCAGAATGCTGGAAAGCTAAGTCAACTGTAGAAAGCAAAAACAAAGTAACATAAGGCCACTACAATAATACTTATATGTATGTACCGATGGTGCATCGAATAAGTAAAAATAATTAATGTGATGATCGTAAAAAATAAGTAAGAATAGTTAGAATGCACAGTGGTTCCTTTTTGGGGTTTGCGTAGCTAAAATCTGTAACTTTTGATTTAGAAAACATTTTTGAGTTTTGTAAAAAACCGATTGCAGACAAGAAATCAAGGATTACTACGACATATCAACATTGAAAATCGCACAGTCGGGTACATTGTAAACAAATTTCCAAAGTTGATTTTTTATTTTTTTTTTGATTTCCAAGAAAACAGAAATTTAAATTTTTTTGTTTTTATGTTTTTTTTGAGTGGTTTTGATGGAATTGTTCATAATGCGCAAAAAAAATTTAATTTTTTTTGTCTTGCAAATATTAGCTTTTTTGAGATTTTTTTGAGATTAAAATTTAAAAATTATTTTTTTTTATTTTTATTTCCAAGTAATACTTGTTTTATTTCTAATAATTCTTTATGATAACATTTGACATTTAAAACAAAAAATAAAAACAAATTTTGTTTAATTTTATTGGAAAAACTTAAAAAAAATCATATTCCGAAATGTAGTAGTTAAAGTATTTTGTAAATATTTTGCTGGCTAGCAGGTATTAGCAGCTAAAATTTTTAAGACAAATAAGTGAAACATATAGCAATATACCTGTGCTAATATCTAAGTGGAGGGGAGTGGCGGCAAAATTGTAGGTCCACCTTAAAATCTAATTCTTAAAATTTAAAGATAGATCTAAAAATTGGTTGAAACTTTTTTTTTATTAAACCACATTGATAAAAAATTAAAAAAATATATAAAATGTAAGTGTGACTCTTATACTTTTAAAGTTATAGGTCTTCAAAACTTTAGTTGTTATAAGTCAACTTTTTTGATTACGCATATATAGCTACTTTATGCAAGAATATTTCCTAAAGAAAAATAAAATCTATTGATGAACGTAGTAAAATATGTACATTTGGACATATTTTTATTGAAAAAACAGAAAAAACATTACGTCTCAAACACTTAAAATATTGAATTTATCTACGCTCTTACACTAGCAGGAACCATTGTGCGATGGTGCATCGAATAAGTAAAAATAATTAATGTGATGATCGTAAAAGATAAGTAAGAATAGTTAAACATACATAGGTAGAGTGATATAACTTCGTGCTAACCTAAATAGAAAATGGAAAAACAGAAAATGAATAGTGATACTTACAAATGTGTTTGCCAAAGGCAAATCAATAATTGTATACACAATCAATTCTCATATTCCATTTCATAGAAATTTAAGTTTAATAGCTGATGTTAATAATAATCTCTACCCCAGTAGATAGACATGGGTGCTGATGAAGTGCGTGGCTGCACAGAAAAATATCGGTATTTCCCCCAGCTAATAGTGTCTAGTTTAATTTTTCTTCTATTCTTTAGATACTCACAGTAATTAATAAAAATATTTCATTCATAAGAATTGAAATTACTGAACTCAAGCCTGATTAAGAAATTATTTCTGATTAAAAATTCACTATAGTTCAATTAAATCTAATAATGTCTCATTTAATTAATCATGGGCACGTGACAAAAATATGTTCACTTGGCCATCACTGTTCACTTGGCCAGAACTGCTTCAGAATGCTGGAAAGCTAAGTCAACTGTAGAAAGCAAAAACAAAGTAACATAAGGCCACTACAATAATACTTATATGTATGTACCGATGGTGCATCGAATAAGTAAAAATAATTAATGTGATGATCGTAAAAGATAAGTAAGAATAGTTAAACATACATAGGTAGAGTGATATAACTTCGTGCTAACCTAAATAGAAAATGGAAAAACAGAAAATGAATAGTGATACTTACAAATGTGTTTGCCAAAGGCAAATCAATAATTGTATACACAATCAATTCTCATATTCCATTTCATAGAAATTTAAGTTTAATAGCTGATGTTAATAATAATCTCTACCCCAGTAGATAGACATGGGTGCTGATGAAGTGCGTGGCTGCACAGAAAAATATCGGTATTTCCCCCAGCTAATAGTGTCTAGTTTAATTTTTCTTCTATTCTTTAGATACTCACATTAATTAATAAAAATATTTCATTCATAAGAATTGAAATTACTGAACTCAAGCCTGATTAAGAAATTATTTCTGATTAAAAATTCACTATAGTTCAATTAAATCTAATAATGTCTCATTTAATTCATCATGGGCACGTGACAAAAATATGTTCACTTGGCGATCACTGTTCACTTGGCCAGAACTGCTTCAGAATGCTGGAAAGCTAAGTCAACTGTAGAAAGCAAAAACAAAGTAACATAAGGCCACTACAATAATACTTATATGTATGTACCGATGGTGCATCGAATAAGTAAAAATAATTAATGTGATGATCGTAAAAGATAAGTAAGAATAGTTAAACATACATAGGTAGAGTGATATAACTTCGTGCTAACCTAAATAGAAAATGGAAAAACAGAAAATGAATAGTGATACTTACAAATGTGTTTGCCAAAGGCAAATCAATAATTGTATACACAATCAATTCTCATATTCCATTTCATAGAAATTTAAGTTTAATAGCTGATGTTAATAATAATCTCTACCCCAGTAGATAGACATGGGTGCTGATGAAGTGCGTGGCTGCACAGAAAAATATCGGTATTTCCCCCAGCTAATAGTGTCTAGTTTAATTTTTCTTCTATTCTTTAGATACTCACATTAATTAATAAAAATATTTCATTCATAAGAATTGAAATTACTGAACTCAAGCCTGATTAAGAAATTATTTCTGATTAAAAATTCACTATAGTTCAATTAAATCTAATAATGTCTCATTTAATTCATCATGGGCACGTGACAAAAATATGTTCACTTGGCGATCACTGTTCACTTGGCCAGAACTGCTTCAGAATGCTGGAAAGCTAAGTCAACTGTAGAAAGCAAAAACAAAGTAACATAAGGCCACTACAATAATACTTATATGTATGTACCGATGGTGCATCGAATAAGTATAAATAATTAATGTGATGATCGTAAAAGATAAGTAAGAATAGTTAAACATACATAGGTAGAGTGATATAACTTCGTGCTAACCTAAATAGAAAATGGAAAAACAGAAAATGAATAGTGATACTTACAAATGTGTTTGCCAAAGGCAAATCAATAATTGTATACACAATCAATTCTCATATTCCATTTCATAGAAATTTAAGTTTAATAGCTGATGTTAATAATAATCTCTACCCCAGTAGATAGACATGGGTGCTGATGAAGTGCGTGGCTGCACAGAAAAATATCGGTATTTCCCCCAGCTAATAGTGTCTAGTTTAATTTTTCTTCTATTCTTTAGATACTCACATTAATTAATAGAAATATTTCATTCATAAGAATTGAAATTACTGAACTTAAGCCTGATTAAGAAATTATTTCTGATTAAAAATTCACTATAGTTCAATTAAATCTAATAATGTCTCATTTAATTCATCATGGGCACGTGACAAAAATATGTTCACTTGGCGATCACTGTTCACTTGGCCAGAACTGCTTCAGAATGCTGGAAAGCTAAGTCAACTGTAGAAAGCAAAAACAAAGTAACATAAGGCCACTACAATAATACTTATATGTATGTACCGATGGTGCATCGAATAAGTAAAAATAATTAATGTGATGATCGTAAAAGATAAGTAAGAATAGTTAAACATACATAGGTAGAGTGATATAACTTCGTGCTAACCTAAATAGAAAATGGAAAAACAGAAAATGAATAGTGACACTTACAAATGTGTTTGCCAAAGGCAAATCAATAATTGTATACACAATCAATTCTCATATTCCATTTCATAGAAATTTAAGTTTAATAGCTGATGTTAATAATAATCTCTAACCCAGTAGATAGACATGGGTACTGATGAAGTGCGTGGGTGGGTGCACAGAAAAATATCGGTATTTCCCCCAGCTAATAGTGTCTAGTTTAATTTTTCTTCTATTTTTTAGATACTCACATTAATTAATAAAAATATTTCATTCATAAGAATTGAAATTACTGAACTCAAGCCTGATTAAGAAATTATTTCTGATTAAAAATTCACTATAGTTCAATTAAATCTAATAATGTCTCATTTAATTCATCATGGGCACGTGACAAAAATATGTTCACTTGGCGATCACTGTTCACTTGGCCAGAACTGCTTCAGAATGCTGGAAAGCTAAGTCAACTGTAGAAAGCAAAAACAAAGTAACATAAGGCCACTACAATAATACTTATATGTATGTACCGATGGTGCATCGAATAAGTAAAAATAATTAATGTGATGATCGTAAAAGATAAGTAAGAATAGTTAAACATACATAGGTAGAGTGATATAACTTCGTGCTAACCTAAATAGAAAATGGAAAAACAGAAAATGAATAGTGATACTTACAAATGTGTTTGCCAAAGGCAAATCAATAATTGTATACACAATCAATTCTCATATTCCATTTCATAGAAATTTAAGTTTATTAGCTGATGTTAATAATAATCTCTAACCCAGTAGATAGACATGGGTACTGATGAAGTGCGTGGCTGCACAGAAAAATATCGGTATTTCCCCCAGCTAATAGTGTCTAGTTTAATTTTTCTTCTATTCTTTAGATACTCACATTAATTAATAAAAATATTTCATTCATAAGAATTGAAATTACTGAACTCAAGCCTGATTAAGAAATTATTTCTGATTAAAAATTCACTATAGTTCAATTAAATCTAATAATGTCTCATTTAATTCATCATGGGCACGTGACAAAAATATGTTCACTTGGCGATCACTGTTCACTTGGCCAGAACTGCTTCAGAATGCTGGAAAGCTAAGTCAACTGTAGAAAGCAAAAACAAAGTAACATAAGGCCACTACAATAATACTTATATGTATGTACCGATGGTGCATCGAATAAGTAAAAATAATTAATGTGATGATCGTAAAAGATAAGTAAGAATAGTTAAACATACATAGGTAGAGTGATATAACTTCGTGCTAACCTAAATAGAAAATGGAAAAACAGAAAATGAATAGTGATACTTACAAATGTGTTTGCCAAAGGCAAATCAATAATTGTATACACAATCAATTCTCATATTCCATTTCATAGAAATTTAAGTTTAATAGCTGATGTTAATAATAATCTCTACCCCAGTAGATAGACATGGGTGCTGATGAAGTGCGTGGCTGCACAGAAAAATATCGGTATTTCCCCCAGCTAATAGTGTCTAGTTTAATTTTTCTTCTATTCTTTAGATACTCACATTAATTAATAAAAATATTTCATTCATAAGAATTGAAATTACTGAACTCAAGCCTGATTAAGAAATTATTTCTGATTAAAAATTCACTATAGTTCAATTAAATCTAATAATGTTTCATTTAATTCATCATGGGCACGTGACAAAAATATGTTCACTTGGCGATCACTGTTCACTTGGCCAGAACTGCTTCAGAATGCTGGAAAGCTAAGTCAACTGTAGAAAGCAAAAACAAAGTAACATAAGGCCACTACAATAATACTTATATGTATGTACCGATGGTTCATCGAATAAGTAAAAATAATTAATGTGATGATCGTAAAAGATAAGTAAGAATAGTTAAACATACATAGGTAGAGTGATATAACTTCGTGCTAACCTAAATAGAAAATGGAAAAACAGAAAATGAATAGTGATACTTACAAATGTGTTTGCCAAAGGCAAATCAATAATTGTATACACAATCAATTCTCATATTCCATTTCATAGAAATTTAAGTTTAATAGCTGATGTTAATAATAATCTCTACCCCAGTAGATAGACATGGGTGCTGATGAAGTGCGTGGCTGCACAGAAAAATATCGGTATTTCCCCCAGCTAGTAGTGTCTAGTTTAATTTTTCTTCTATTCTTTAGATACTCACATTAATTAATAAAAATATTTCATTCATAAGAATTGAAATTACTGAACTCAAGCCTGATTAAGAAATTATTTCTGATTAAAAATTCACTATAGTTCAATTAAATCTAATAATGTCTCATTTAATTCATCATGGGCACGTGACAAAAATATGTTCAGTTGGCGATCACTGTTCACTTGGCCAGAACTGCTTCAGAATGCTGGAAAGCTAAGTCAACTGTAGAAAGCAAAAACAAAGTAACATAAGGCCACTACAATAATACTTATATGTATGTACCGATGGTGCATCGAATAAGTAAAAATAATTAATGTGATGATCGTAAAAGATAAGTAAGAATAGTTAAACATACATAGGTAGAGTGATATAACTTCGTGCTAACCTAAATAGAAAATGGAAAAACAGAAAATGAATAGTGATACTTACAAATGTGTTTGCCAAAGGCAAATCAATAATTGTATACACAATCAATTCTCATATTCCATTTCATAGAAATTTAAGTTTAATAGCTGATGTTAATAATAATCTCTACCCCAGTAGATAGACATGGGTGCTGATGAAGTGCGTGGCTGCACAGAAAAATATCGGTATTTCCCCCAGCTAATAGTGTCTAGTTTAATTTTTCTTCTATTCTTTAGATACTCACATTAATTAATAAAAATATTTCATTCATAAGAATTGAAATTACTGAACTCAAGCCTGATTAAGAAATTATTTCTGATTAAAAATTCACTATAGTTCAATTAAATCTAATAATGTCTCATTTTACTCTAGATATGTTTAAGAAACAAAGTTCATATTACTGCAAAAAAAAATTATTGAAAACTCCTGTTGAAATAAAATTTATATTTTTTTTAATGATTAATTGCATTAGTTTTTAATCTAAATTCTTATTTTATTAAATTTTTTTCTCAAAATGATGAATAAAATATTTTTAGTTCGTTTTTATTTATTTATGTAAACAAATGTTTCATCAAATACAACTTCAATACTTAGAATCTTAAAAATAAGTAATTTTAATAAATATGAATATGAATTTACAAATTCATATGTACATGTATGAAAATGTATGAATATATATTATCATATATGGTCATATACCCTCATTTTTCGGATCCAAACCATATATGGAATATCATATATGCTCCATACATATTTTTTTAGCTGGGAATCGACCTTTTCTCTAAAAATTACGAATGAAATGTCTTTTAGTTCCTTTTTAATTATTTTGTTCGAAATAACGTTTCATTAAATACAACCTCCTTGTCAAAAATGTAATTTTAGTAATTTAATTTATTCCACAGCAGTGGTAATTTTTTAATCAGTATGAACTTTGCATACTATATAGAAAATATGTGCACATATGTACATACATGTATGAAAATGTATGAATATATATTATCATATATGGCCATATACCCTCATTTTTCGGATCCAAATCATATATGCTCCATACATTTTGTTTTAGCTGGGTAGTTTTTAATCTAAATTCTTATTCAAATAAATTTTATGTACGGAGATAAGTTATGTCCCAGCTAAAAAAATTATGTATGGTTCATATATTTTTAATATATGAATTTATATAAATATATATGAATATGTATGAATTCATGTATGGACATATATAGGATTATACATGGCAAAAGTATTATATATGAATTGATATATGTACTAATATATGAAATGTGTTATAATGTATGAGGTCATATATGGAAATTTATTTATGAAGCTCTTCATATATGTATATAGAAATAAGATGTGATAAATGGAGCCATATAAAAATATATGCGTACATGATATCTCACATAAGATTGTAACCAAAAAAGCTTGCATTTTATTTACTCGAACTTTTTCTCTGGCGGTATTCCATGTTTGATGCAAATGTTTTGCGTTAGTGCAAATGCAAAATATCGTAGATTTTCTCTGGATTGTGTGTGTATTTTGTTGTTGGATTTCAAAGAAAAGCTACGATATTTTGCATTTGCACTAACGCATAGCCCATGGGCTTGCGCAGTCGACGTTTTGGTGACACACGTATACTTCGTACAAAGTATGTGTGATGTTGTGTGCAGTGCTGCCACAACCAAAAACTTTTTACAACCAAAATTCGCTTTAAAAGTTACCAAATGAGAAAAAAAATAACCAAATTTCAATATGTAGTATTTTTATTAAATAACATTGAAAATGCATACAATTTGTGCCGCACTACAACAAGAAATCAAGGTACATGAAGCTGATTTGCAAGCAATACTTCAATGCTCATTTGTAAGGTATATGCCAGTCGGCAGCTGATTAATTTTTTCTCGTTTAGTTTTCCGTTTTGTTGTTGAACTTTGTTTTTCTTCACACGTTTAGTTTTTGTATTTGAAAGACGAACAGTATTTTTACACAAAGAGCAACTTACGTGCATATTCTTTATATAAATTTATTTTGTAAAATCTTTTAATTGAATGTTGCCGCCATTACAAAAGACATGTAATTTCTGTAGTACAGAGTTGCGATAATTTAGTAAAATTAAAAGCTGTTGACAGTGTTGTAAAAGTATTGTAAACAAGTGAGTAGCAATCAAGGCGAATTCATAACAAGTGGCTGCACTAGCGATTTTAGTCACAGCTGTTTTATTTTCAGTTGCCTTGGTAGCAATACTAAAACTTGAAGAACATAAAAGCTTAAAAAGTATAACATAAAAAATATGTACATGTGTATCATTATTTTGGAAAAAAAATAACCAAAATGAGAAAAATATTCACATCTCCACATTAAAGAAAAAAGTAACCAATTTTGGTTAGAAATAACCAAAATCGACAGCCCTGGTTGTGTGTTTGGCTGTTTCGTCAGCTACTTCGGACAAAGTGTGTGTGATGATGATGACTCGAACTGCGAAGAGAACAACAAACACACATAAAAAGCAGAAAGAACATACACATACGCACAAAAGCGCTCAGTCACGTTTGGTGGGCTCTGCACTAACGCAAGAACATTTGCATCAAACATCGATTTTTTACATTGCGGCCCTATTAAATAAATGAAATAATCAAACGGATATTGTCATTAATTTTATAGAAAATACTCTAGATATTTTTAAGAAAAAAAGTTCATATAACTGCGAAAAATTTTATTGAAAACTAGTGTTGGTATAAAAACGGATAATTCTTTTTAATGATTAATTGTATTAGTATCTAAATTCTTATTAAATTAAATTGTATGTACGAAGATGGGTTTTCTAGTTCGATTTTAATCATTTATCCAAACAAACGTTTCATCAAATACAACTTTGATGTTTAAAATCTTAAAAAAAGTAATTTTAATAAATTTGAATATGAATTTACACATATGTATGTACATGTATGAAAATGTATGAATATATATTATCATATACCCTCATTTTTCGGATCCAAACCATATATGGGATATCATATATGCTCAATACATATTTTTTTAGCTGGGTGGGTAGTTTTTTCATATTTTTAGATTTGTTTTCACATAATTTTTTTAATAAAATACTTTTTTATATTGAAATTTTTTTACATTTTCTTTTAATTTATCTTTCGTAAAAATTTTTTGAAGTTTCGGAACTTTAATTTGAAAAAAAAATAGCTCAGCTGCATTTCCCCTACTAGCTTGTGAATGTGCCTTGGTTAATACCATGTATAAGTTATTAAAATTACTGACTAAATCCAATTAACTTGAATTTTCTATACATATTTTAAAAAATTAGTCCCAATTTTTTTGGCATATACTACATAAAATATTATGTGAAAAAAAAAATGCCATTCCACATTGTAAATGCAGTGATGCCAACTTAGCTATTTTAGAGCTAGATTTAGCTCTTTTTGATTGCTTCTAACTCGAAATTTTTTCCTTTAGCTCTTTTTTAAAGAAAAGAGCTAACACAGCTCTTTTCAATTGTGGAAATGGCACGTTTAGCACTTTTCGCATCTTATAGTAAATTTTCCCGTTTATGTATTTAGTCTGTTAGTTTCTGAATAATTAGACAATTTTTGATAAATTATTGAAATGGATTCTTACTGCCAAAAATATATAGGAATCAAATCCCCGTTTAAAAAATAGATTAAACCAACAAAAGATCCATCTACGGCTTTGGGCAAATATTACAATTCAATTATAAAAGCGGAACATTTTGATTTAGTACTCCATTCGGAGACTCAAAAGCATGAACAATGTATGGCTCCATTTAACGATATTTTGCTATCCTAGCCTGACATATCATTTTCACCATACGTTCCAGGACAAACGCAAATTGCGCACGCAAATCTATATATGCTGCATTATATACACCGTTTTTAGCAATGGATCTTTTATTTTTTCTTACTATTGTTTTTATTAATGTTAAAACATCTTAAAGTATAAATTGAATGATAAATACATTCATAGATTTAAAACGGAAAAATGCCAAATTTTTAAATTTAGCTCTTTTCAGCTCTTTTTGACTACTAGGTTGGCTCGTTTTGCCTCTGAATTGTTGGCATCACTGTGTAAATGTATGTTCATAATGTAAACAAAGCGTAAGAAATATTTCTTGTGGGTCCTCAGTTTTCTGCTGCTCATCATTTATTTGTTTCATCAGTGGTTTTTTTCATATACCTGTTTTACAATATGTTTTTGTGAGCAAAAACCAGGGTAGGAAAAAATTCTGCTCGCAAATGCTATTTTATTTTTTTCGTTCGTTTTAAAATTTGTTTTGGGAATTTTAAAAATAAAATTCGGAAAAGAATTCTATTTTAAATTCTTGTTTTTTTTCGTTCTCCTCGCAAACGAATTAAATCAACAAAAGTTAATTTAATTCGTTTGCGAAGAGAACGAAAAAACCAAGAATTTAAAAAAGAATTCTTTTCCGAATTTTATTTTATAATTCTAAGGAACGAATGCAAAAGAATAATTCTTATAAAATTCGTTAAGCAGCCAATTGAGTTCTTGAGGGGTAAAAACTGAATTTTGGTACCTTAAAGAAAATGGCGGAGGCGCCAAAAAGTGGACACTTATGTCCATTTCTCACTTTCATGATATGGGTATCAAATGAAAGGTATTTTCGCGGGGATGCCAAAAATGTGTTGGAAAAATGGCGGAGGCGCCAAAAAATGGACACTTATGTCCATTTGTCACTTTCATGATATGGGTATCAAATGAAAGGTATTTTCGAGGAGATGACAAAAATGCATTGGCAAATGGCGGAGGCGCCAAAAAGTGGACACTTATGTCCATTTGTCACTTTCATGATATGGGTATCAAATGAAAGGTATTTTCGAGGGGATGACAAAAATGTGTCGGAAAAATGGCGGAGGCGCCAAAAAGTGGACACTTATGTCCATTTCTCACTTTCATGATATGGGTATCAAATGAAAGGTATTTTCGAGGAGATGACAAAAATGTGTCGGAAAAATGGCGGAGGCACCAAAAAGTGGACACTTATGTCCATTTCTCACTTTCATGATATGGGTATCAAATGAAAGGTATTTTTGAGGAGATGACAAAAATGCGTCGGAAAAATGGCGGAAGCGCCAAAAAGTGGACACTTACATACATATGTATGTCCATTTATCACTTTCATGATATGGGTATCAAATGAAAGGTATTTTCAAGAAGGTGAAAATAAAATTTACCAATACTGTACCATCGATTTTTTGATAGCTTTTGGTATGCGGAAAAAATTTCCTTTACAACATAGCAAAATAATTATTTTCGAGGCGCCAGAAATTAAATTTTTTGATTTTTTTAGTTTTTTGAGATTGTTTTAGAAGGTAACACGACTGACTTAATTTTGTTTAAGAATAATATATACAGAAAAATCCCGGATAACGAACGATATAATGTCAGGCCCATTCGTTATATCGGAAAGTTTTTTTTTGGTGTTATTTTAACTTTTATTACTATAGAGATGATACAATACAATTAAAATAATGAGTGCAATTTTTTTGTAATAAGCTACCAATTGCTGCTGTAGATTTTGTTTCATATTATTTGTATTTTTATTTAAGCATGGCTTAATCAAAACATTCGCTATATAAAGTAAAACTAAATGTTAGAAATATGATGCTATAGCAAGTTTTTGTTTTTTATTTTGCGATTTTTTCTTTATCGCTATATAAGGTTGTTAATGTAAAATATTTGGACGTTCGTTATATCGGATTTTCGTTAAAGCGAGATTCGTTATACCGAGATTTGCCTGTATACATAAATATTTTATTATTTTGTTGTGGTGGAATTAAATACTAATACAATATAAATTAATATCATTCAAAACAATTATTTTAAATTTATTTGTGTTATTCGTATATTAAATCTTTCGTTTTAAACTGGTAAAAAGTAAAATATTCGAGTATTGTTTTAAAAAAAATTGGCGCACCGAAAATAATATTTTAATATGTGGAAGTTAAAGTTTTTTCCTCATGCCAAAAGGTATCGAAAATCCGATGGGACAGTATCGGTTAATTTATTTTTTCATACAAGTCATCTCCTCGAAAATACCTTTCATTTGATACCCATATCATGAAAGTGAGAAATGGACATAAGTGTCCACTTTTTGGCGCCTCCGCCATTTTTCCGACACATTTTTGTCATCCCCTCGAAAATACCTTTCATTTGATACCCATATCATGAAAGTGAGAAATGGACATATGTACAAAGTGTCCACTTTTTGGCGCCTCCACCATTTTTCCGACACATTTTTGTCATCTCCTCGAAAATACCTTTCATTTGATACCCATATCATGAAAGTGATAAATGGACATAAGTGTCCACTTTTTGGCGCCTCCGCCATTTTTCCAACACATTTTTGTCATCCCTTCGAAAATACCTTTCATTTGACACCCATATCATGAAAGTGAGAAATGGACATATGTACATAAGTGTCCACTTTTTGGCGCCTCCGCCATTTTTCCGACACATTTTTGTCATCTCCTCGAAAATACCTTTCATTTGATACCCATATCATGAAAGTGATAAATGGACATAAGTGTCCACTTTTTGGCGCCTCCGCCATTTTTCCGACACATTTTTGTCACCCCTCGAAAATACCTTTCATTTGATACCCATATCATGAAAGTGAGAAATGGACATAAGTGTCCACTTTTTAGCTTTTCGCACCGTTTTTAGTGCTTTTTGAAATTTTCGGCGCGAAAATGTTTGAACTTAGTGCTCAGAGCTTTTTTAAATTAATTTTCGGTGCTTTTTGTTTCGAGCGGTGGCACTAAACCAAAAATTCAAAGAAAAATTTCCTTATCTATTTTTTTTTTGAGGAAGTCTATCATTTAAAAAACATGAGCTCTGAAGTTAAATAGAGCATTTCAAAAATTCTAATAAGATTGTAATTACAAGACTTGGTTGAGGATATAAGCGCCATATTACCCTCAACTTTAACATTTTAAGTATAATTAATGTAAGCATTGTTTTGCCACACAACAAAGAAGACATTATACAAGTATTGAGTCCACTATCGAGTTTTGGCCAGAAATAAACTCTAATAGCGATTCAGTTGAAATGAACTCGTTTGAGGCATTATCAAAAATTGCATTATCATCAAACTTCTGTCACTTCCATATTTAAACGAAGAAGTTTACCTCTATGACTGTATTTTAGTTTAAACTACGTAACATAATGTTCTTACACTTGGTTAACACTTTGCTTTATATAAAAATCGGCGTGAAACGAGACAATTTTGTCGTGAATAGAGCTGCCGTTTTTAGTTAATTATAACCAAAATTGGTAACATTTTTTCCCAATGTCCAATATTTTTGTTTTGATGTCGGTTACTTTTTTGCTATGAACATTTTTGTATATACTCGTAACTTGATAAACTTGCAAATCATTTTTTTATTTTTAACTTTGTTATTTGTATTGCGTTTGTTGCACAATACTTTTGACACCTTTTTTATTTCGTTCAAAATTTATTAACTTTGTGACATAGTTCAGCTGCAGCCGAAAGAATGTTTTTACAGCATAATTTAATAACAACCAATTTTGGTAAGCCTTGATGGAAAAAATTAAATAAACTACTAAGCCCATCGACTTCAAAATGTAATCAGCTCTTAACTTCAGAAATGCCTGTCGATTACTGCCAACTTGACTAACCTCGAGTGATTCGTTTGTTCCTTGACGAAAAAATTTTTTTTATAATAACTTCAAAAGTCTTCGTCAAATTGATTTTAGAATGCACTGATTCCTATAGAATTAAAATGTGTATCGGATGCCTCTAATTTGACGTTTTAGGAACGGAATTTTTTTATATACATACATACATACGTACATACATATGTATGTATTTATGAATAAAATGTTTTTTTTTTTATTTAATTGAACTGTAGTGAATTTTAATCAGAAATAATTTCTTAATCAGGCTTAAGTTCAGTAATTTAAATTCGTTTTTAATAAAATAAAAAAATTTTAAATTTAGTGCTTTTTTACTTAAATTACGCGCTTTTTTCCTGATTTCAGTGCTTTTTAAAATTTGAAAGTTGACAACGCTGCACAGTGGGGACTTTTGCAAAATAAATGGTAATAAATCTGGAACTTCTAAACTACTGATTGGATTTATATGAAACTTGGAATATCTGTAGAGGAGGACTTAAGCTTTATAAAAAATGACTTGGCAGCCATCTGACTTAAGCTGGACAGGAGTTACAGTGGGCCTAAGTTGACAACATGGGACTCAAAAAAAATTCTGAGGCTTGTAACTTTTAGAAAAGTTATCCGATTTTTATGAGATAAAGCGTTTTGATCTAATCTCACAATTTTAAAGAAATAATCTCCTAAGATGTGTTTTGGTATCTCTCATAACTTAGAAGATATTTGACTTTTAACAAAAAAAAAATTTTTTTTTTGCCTTGACTTTTTTTAGTATTTCACCTACAACTTTTTTGTCTATTATTGGAATTTAAATTAAAAGACAGCATTAAATGTCCGATAAAATTTTAAATAAAAATATGTAAAAAACTTATTAATAACTGCAGTCGTGAAATCGGGAAAAGGCAAAGAATTCAAAACTTTAAAATTTTCCTGAAAAAGGCATGTTTTTTTAAGAAAAAGTATCTTCATTATTTTCAATTTTGTGAAAAACTTTGTTTAACACATGCACTTTTAAACCACATAGCTCTAAAAATAATCTATTCAGAATATGCCTAAAGCTAATTATTTTGTATTTTGGGCATGCACCCTACATTCAGCAGTGTCCGAAAATCGCTAATTTTAAAAATATTTTTTGTACTTATGCGTTTATAAAAAGTTGTGACGGTTGATTTTGAAAGTTTCAACTATAGCATTTAATTGCTAAGATAGTTTGCAACATGTTTAACTAAAGTTTTTGACAGCCTTTTCATAAATGCGAAAAAACGCGCAAATTTTCTGAAAAAAGTCAAAATTTTGGAAAAATTTTGTTTTGTACCATAAAAAATATATATTAAAATAATTTTCTTTTCTTATGTTGGCCTTTTTGACTTCTATATAAGTCTTTCTACTTCAACTGAAAAAATTATTCCAATATAATAAACTGATCTCGAGATATTCTGATTGTAGGGTGCAACTCAAAAAATATGTAGAATGCGCTTAACTTTTTTCCCTTTATTCACACATCAGCTGTTTAAAACTTGTATGAATACTGAAATTCAACCTAAATAGAAAAACAAAAATAAATTTAGAATGTTATCCAATAAGTCTATGTATATTTTTCGCAATAAAAAATATTTTTGGTAATTATTCCATATGATTTTCTATGTAAGTGTAGTTAATACTAATAACAGGTAAGCATTTAACGAATAACAACACACATTTTTAGTGGATTAAAAAAAGGTTTTCGTGCATTATTTTACAGCGGCACCGGGTGGTGCTACCTGATTATGCTACTACTTAAAATAAATAACACTTCACAGTACCAGGTAACTAGACAAAACTAGCAAAGTTGCTTATAAAGTATGATATATTGTATAAAAACGCAGGGTTCTTTTATAAGAATAATCACTCTATATTGAACTCTTATGAAGATTAGTATTAAATATAAATATATATAATATAATAATCTATATATAAATAGGCAAGTGAAAAAAGTTAAGAACCATTTTAACTGACTTAAACTCAACGTATTCGCTTGATTTTTTTTTGTTAGATAGATTGTCAATAGGAGCAGTGCAGAATGTATTTTTTCTTCTACATTTTTGTGTCTAAGATAGTTAAAAACAGTTAAGAATATTAGCCAATCATAAAGCCATGATTTCTCTTTCTCTCTTAATTTGCTAAAAAAAAATTACAACAATTTGGCTTGGCAACTCCATAAACACTCAGAAGGAAAAACGTATTTGATTTATTCATTATAATCCAGAGCCCACCAAACGTGACTGAGCGCTTTTGTGCGCATGTGTATGTTCTTTCTGCTTTTTATGTGTGTTTGTTGTTCTTTTTGCAGTTCGAGTCATCATCATCACACACACTTTGTCCGAAGTAGCTGACGAAACAGCCAAACACACAACATCACGCATACTTTGTACGAAGTATACGTGTGTCACCAAAACGTCGACTGCGCAAGCCCAAATGAAATTTTGAGTGGCTATGTTCTATTCTTATTTCCATCTTTCTATGTACTTAAACGATTATTGCTGAAACTAATAAAATTTGGACATTTAAATAACGAGTGGTACTGTATTATTTTTCTTTAGATGCTTAAAAATAATATATTTTTTTAATTATTAATAACTTTGATTAAAGTTAAATTCACCTACAGCACAAAGTAAGTTTTTTATTGTTGGTTTATTTTGTGTGCGTTTTGTTTTTGTTCATTGTGTTCATTATTTTTTCTGTGCTTTAAATTACTGAACATACTGGAATGTTGGAATATAATGGAATGTTTATATTATTAGTCTAGCAAATTCCTACATACATATCATGAATAGAAACATTATTTGTAACAAATGTTTTAATGGGGAGTCTAAAATTTTAGAGAAAAAGCGTTTAATGAAAAAATAAACGAATATTTTTGTTTTGGGCAATAATAATGAATATGAAGTGAAAACACTAGGAGCAAATATCTAATTACATTTAGTTCAAAAAGTGAACAACTTTTTTTAAATAGTTTGCTTAAAATCTATTCTTATTTATGCCGATAAATGAAATTTTAAATTCGTATTTAGTAGTTAAGAAAGTGGTTTAAGAGAGTGGTTTACCTTGGAGTCTATACATATGTATATTTGAATATAGTTTTTAAATTGTGTTTTAAATTCATCAAACTTTAAATATTTTCATTATATTCTCCACCTCTGTGCGTTAATGGTTGATTTTCAACCACTGGGCGAACACTAGTAGTATTAAATATATGATATAAAATATAGAAATATCTGAGGTAAGGAAACTGTCTTCTCACGAAACAACAAAGACTTAGCAGAGACACGGAGAACTGAGAAGAAAATGATACAAGATGAATTTAGAAAGCATGGGCTTATAATTGATAAGCCAATTAACGGTTATGGTAGCTCGAATAATGGAATCATTGCTAGACGCTTTTTTGAGGATCCTGAGACCACATCCTTGATAACCGGCTTGGATAAAAAACTAAAAAGGAACTTCAAAATAATACTGGCAACTATTAACAGTAAAAAGCAAATCAATGCAGAAAAATTTGATGCTTTTGCTAATGAAACAAAAGTACTGAAAAAAATTTACATCCGTGGAGATTGATGACGCCAACTGTACATAAGGTATTATCTCATGGAAAAAATATCATTGAAACCAACATCCTACCTCTGGGAGAACTTACAGAAGAACTTCAAGAAGCAAGGAACAGAGGTGTATAGCAGTACAGATTATTTAATAGTCGAAAGTGTTCAAAATTAGCAGAAAATTATGATTTAATGCTTCACTTATTGTTATCCTCAGATCCAGATTCAATATGATTGAAATGGTTACCAAAGATAACTAAAGAAATAGGGAAAGACGACAGTGAAATAACCCCTTAACCTTCGATATTTCATATTGTTTTCTTAAAAATAATTGAAATAAATAAATCGTAAAATTATGGTAATTAACATAGCTAAAACATGTAATTTAAAAATAAATACTTTATATAGTTTTAAAAAGTTTTTCTTAGTTATCGCGTAATATTAAATAGATTATATATTGGTAAATAATAATAAAAAACAATACATACAAATAAAACATTTCAAATTGTTTATACAATACAAGTAGTAGGGAAATGGGGATTCTGGCGCCGATTAAAATTGTGAAATTTGGGTAATTAAAATTTGAAATTTGAGAATTTCAGTACAAAATTTTAAAATTTGGGTAATTAAAATTTTAAAATTTTAAAATTCTTGGAAATTTGTGAAATTTGATACCCTACGAGGGTGGGTCAATAAGTCCGTCCAACTTTTTGTTTACATAAGGAATTTTTTGTTTACATAAGGAGTTTTGTTTACATTAACCCATGTGGGAACGGGTGATTTTTTTTTGAGGTTACCTTAATATAGAAAGGGCCTAACTCATTATTTTTTTTTTTTGTGGGGTGGATTAAGGGGTTTCATAAGATTAATATTTCATAAATATATATGCCGACGGGAAAATCATGAAAATGATTTTTCTTAATACCAAAGGGGGAGTGGGGTGAAATAGTGAAAATTAATTTTTCTTAATGCCTACGGCAATATATGAATATTTTTCCTAATGCCTACGGCAATATATGAATATTTTTCCTAATGCCTACGGCAATATATGAATTTTTTTTCAAATGCCTACGGCAAAACATGATTGTTATTTTTCCTAATGCCTACGGCAATATATGAATATTTTTCCTAATGCCGACGGCAAAACATGATTATTATTTTCTAATACCAAAGGGAAAATTGCCAGTGTTGCCAGACTGTATAAATTTGTTATCGTAATACTATATCAGTAATATCAGAGAAAATATTTATTTATGTGTTCACATGTATGTGAACACCCATACTTGTGTTCACATGTATGTGAACACCCATACTTGTGTGTGGGGGGTCCAGCTTGATAGTCGCGGGTAATTTAATATTTTGTGTATTTGTTTAAGAAATATGTATGTATGTATGTATGTGTATATGTATGTATGTATGTGTATGTATGTATGTGTGCATGTATGTGTGCATGTATGAATGTGTGATCGTGGGTATTTGTGCGTGGAATATTTTGTAGAATACATATATATTTTGCAAGGTAGTCATTTTCTTTGTCTACGATTATTTTAAAGCAGCAAACTAAGTACACTCAACAGCAGAGAAACAAAAACCAAGAATTTGCAAGTAAGCAAAAAAGTTAATTTCTCCTTCTCCCCACTTCCTTCTCTTTCCTTTATGTAGTTTTTATTTGAAATAAGAAAACACATTTTATTTCATTTTATTTTTTATACATTTATTGTTTAAAATTTTATAAAATTTTATAATAATACATACATTCATATTTTAAAAAGTGAAAAAGTTTAATTAAAGCAAGACATTTCTTTTGTTAGTAAAATAGCATTTTTTAGTGCGCAAGCACCAAATTTATGATAATTACAATAAAAATATTCTGGATACTTGATTTCCATTTGTTTAAAGTTGATGCAGCCTATATCCTCAACGTTAAAAATTTTTCGGCATAAAATTTTTTCCAACCATCGTCTTTTTTCTTCACCTTTTACATAAATTTTAGAACATCTTGCGTTGGCTTTTATAAAATTGCAAACGCTTTGAAATGAAACTGATCCAGCAGTCCAGCTTAGGTGATGATAGTTTTTTGTTAGCCACTTTGCTTCTCTTTGCTTTTCTATTGATAAGCATTTGATATCAAATGGGGGTTTTATAATGAAATTGTTATATTCATAATTGTTGAAAACAATTGCTACTTCTTTTGCGATGAAATCATTTGAATTATTTTTGAAACCTTGTACGTCTATGAAAATTATGTTGTTTTCCATATTAGTCAATTCATAAGACTTTTCGCACTTGTCCTTTGATAGGTACATATTCTAATATACGATCATGAATAAGAATGCAGTAAGCTGATGTTTTTGCTCCAATATTAGTTGCTGTTTCAAATTCTATTTTTATATCAATCGGTCCATTATTGAGTGATTCATTCTGATGACTGACATCTACTACAATAATAGGAGCTTTTGTCTTAAACTCTGATGCAGTTAGAAGCGGTTGAGATTCTTTCATATAGTAGCTTTGTTGAAATCTTAGATACATATCATATAGAATTGCATATCGTTCATTTTTGAACTTTATGTTAAGATCATCATATGGATATGAGACTGAATTTAAATGTACTTTTAAATTAGTCAAATCACAATGAACAAACTTATTTTCTTGTTGAAAAGCAATCAATACAAAACGAGGGCGTTCTCTATTTGCAGCTAGTTTAACATTCCAAATATGGCTAGTTCCCATATTTAATTGTGGATTGACATGACAATCCCAACTGCGAAATGCCATAGGTATAGAAGCACCATTGTTAATAATTTTAATCATATTCAATTTGCTAAAGTCGCATAATTGAACATGTGGGATTCTCCATGAGATTAGTGAAATTGTAAGTTTAGCTTTTTTAGTAGAAACACTCGAGCGTACAAGATCTTCGTCGTTCTTATTGCGCAAGAGTATCAATTCATGTTTTCCATTTAGTATAACTTTGTTGTAGTCTTCAGCGAATCCTAGAAGCATTTTTAGAGGTACATAGAAATTGAAAAAGCCATTTACAAGAGTGACATCGTCAATTTTGTTCCATCCAGCATTTTGCATCACGTTGCTTTCTGTTGGTGACATAGAAACCAAATTTTTTATGGTGCTTGTGGCTCCTAAATATCTTGTATGATCAATTTCAATTCCATTGAGCTCATAGCGAATTTCATCAAATAGATATGCCACAAAGTTGTTTTTTAATATAAAGTTGTCCGATGATGAAGAAGATTTAGAGTTATTATCATCAGCAACAAAACCTTCTACATAAATGTAGCTTTCACTGGGTAGCACGTACAAATCTTGATTTTGTATTGAAATTCTAATTTCATCATTATTGTTGTAAGATTGTAAGTATGGTACATATGTATGATAGTCCTTTTTGATTATATTCTCATCAGACAAGGGCTTATCTAAGACATCTATTATTGAACTCATTTTGTCTTCAATTTAAAATTCAAGGACTTTAGAAAATTTTTATTTGATGTTGTTAATGCTTTCTGTTGTACTGATCGCTTTAATGTTGATGTTGTTCTTGTTGCTATATTTTTTAAGGTATTTGTGTTGTATATTAGCATTATTTAGTTGGCCTTAAATGTATTCGTATTGTAATTTCCTCTCCTCGGAAATTAATTAAATCACCGTGTTGATCAACTACGCGCAGCGCTAGTGAACTTATCTCTCTGGTGTTCACAGGTAAATAGATAAGATTTCTTGGAACCTCATCTATTTTATAGCCTGGAGGCACATTAATCGGAAATTCATGAAGTGTATGCGATTTGGAGCTATTCATATATGTGTTAATAGCGATGCTACTTTCTACTCGCAAGAGATTTACTTTAAAAATATTAACTGGAAGATCTGAATAATAATATTGGTTTGGTGTTAGGATTTTGCTATTGAATCCTAAAAGTTTTCCAATTGTATTGTCTTTATTAAAATATACAGTATCCTTGGAACTATTAACTTTAACTTGCATTGTATTGTTATTGGCTTCAATAAAAATCTTATTTGCTGGACAGAGTAGTTTGTATTGCTCTTCTATAAAATCAACTATATCATTTAGTTCGTAAGATCCAATTGGTATTTCTATTGTATGTTCTCCTATATGAAACATATTGTTGTAGGTGTCTACATTTGGAATACTGTTGTATGAATGAAAATCAGTTAGAGCACACTCATATGCACCATGTAATTCAATAGGGGGAAAGTAACTAGCAGATAATTCTGATGAGTTAGAGCTCAGAGTAAGTGTTATTGACATTATAACAGACTGATTACAATTAAATAAAGTTTAGTAGACAGTATGGTTTATAAGCATAATTTACATATTTATTTCATTTTCTTATTTTAAAATTAACATTAGTTTCTTAATATTAATGCTATTATTATTTTGCTATGATGTTGTTGTTGATTTAGTTTTTCTTTCATCTATAATATTTCATCTTTACTTATCCAAGAATTGTGTTGATTAGAAAATCCCAGCCATTTAACATATACCTCCTTCCCTTTAATTTTAAGCACCTTTTCAACTAGATATGTATTTGGAAATCTGGTTTTTGAAAGTTCGTCAGTATAGAATCCACCTTTAATAGGATTACCAAGATAGTCTTCTAATATGTATGTTGCAGGATTTGTATTTTGAACTCTTGTAATTGTGAAAATTTCTGTAGTCCAATTTGGAGTATAACCTTTTTCAAATGTATGCTTATATTTGCTTATGCGTACATGATCTCCTACATTAAATTTTGACATTTTATACATTTTCATATGACTGTATACTGTATTTAGCAGCTTTTCCTCATTTGTTGAGTTGACTTTAATTGGAGGCATTTTAATGGTACGATGAACTTTTCTATTGTAGGTATTAAGTAAATCTTTGTATATATCAATCCACTTATAAGAACCATTATAGCTAAATTCTTTCCACATCATTCCTTTCAGTGTTCTATTAAATCGTTCTACTATTGATGCTTTCATAATGCTATATGTTGAGTAGTGATTAATGCTGTATTTATGCATTAATTTTTCAAAGTTTTTGTTGAAAAATTCTTTACCATCATCTGTTTGTATGTTTTTTGGTATTCGCCCCAATTCAAAAATATTTTCCATTGCGTTGGTTGTTTCAAGTGCAGTTTTTGTTTTTAGTGGTACTGCCCATGCAAATTTTGAGAATGTGTCAATTATAGTCAGCAAAAATCGATAATTTCTATTTTCTTTAGAATAGTTCCCCATTTCAACTAAATCAGCTTGCCAAAGATCATCTATTCCTTTCATTACAACTCTGCGACGCACAAAATGTTTTCGTGCTTGCTTATGGAGTTCGTTTACTAAATTTCTTTTTGAAGACATTAAGTTGTTTTTAGAGATTTTTTGGAGAGTGTTGTGATCTAGTTGAAGCACTTTCAGCTATTGATACAAACATGTAATTTTCTAATCTATAAATTTTCTCATTAAGCTGTTCAATTTGCTCTTCAAAGGATGTTTTAATTTTTAGAATATCTTTTTCAATTTTATAATTTTCTTCTATATCTAATTTTGTTTCGCGATGTAGATCCTCAATTTGTATTTGAATATTTTCTTGAATTAAAGTACTGTCTCTCTTAAAGAATGCTAATAATTTCTCTTCTAGTTTTTCGATTTGAGTTTGCAGAAACAATTTATTGATAACATCGTTTTCCTCCACAGCTTTTGCAACATTTTTGATCCTTTTGTTTTGGACATCAATGTTGTTGTTCGTATCCACAAAGAACCCCAGCAGTTTAGGTGCATTTTTCAAAGAAACTATGTTGCTAGTATCGTTTAAATAATGTCCAAATTTATCAACAGACATGCTTTATATACTTTATTAAAGTTAATGTATTATATTAGCTTCACGTAGTTCTTCAATAATTGATATAATCTCGTTATTGTGATTATTATGACCTGCAGCTTGTGATGCGAGCAGTAGTCGAAGTCGATCTACTAGCTCATTTGGATCATCCCAGTATATATAGTTGGGCTTATGGATGTTAAATTCCATCATTCCATCACCTAAATAGCTACCTTTGGGCTTAGATCCTGTTGATTCGGGTAAATTATCCTGGTTTTTCTCGTCAATAAATTTCTTAATAATATGTTTATATTTATATCCTCTAGTACCCTTAATTTGACCATCAGGTTTGTAGTCTCTTCTATATGCATTAGTAGTAATTAAAATCTTTTTATAGATTTCGAGTTCAAATTTATCATAATTTTTTGGTATTTTATAAAACATTAGAGAAAATAGTCCAGGTGTTAGAGCCCATATTTGGCCACCAACTTGTATTTTATGTTCACTAAGTGTAAGTTTACTATCACCAAATTTCCATTCATTATTGAAATCTTTATGTGGACCATAGTTTGTATCTAATTCATTATTTCCTTCCAAGACTGATAAATCAGTATAAGTATCTTCTGTATTGGAAGTTTGCGAGTAAAAATCATCTTCATCATCATCATCATCATTTTTAGTATTAGTTTCGTTAAATAATATGGTATTATCAGATATTGTTCCTTCTGCTAGTTTCTTTGGTGTACTTGTCTCTATCTTGAGTGATGGTTTTTCAGACTTTAAACTTGTATTATTTTTAAATTCTGTCTTCATTTTATTTTCTTCTTTAATGGGAATTCTTTTAATTTTTTTAGAACTATTTATGAATTCTTTCAGTGGTTCTGTTATAGGTTTAAATGTATCTCTTAGTTGTTCACGTGTATCTATTTCACCAGTTTTTATACTACGAAGCTTTTTCTTCAAGACATTTCTTGTCAACACCAACTGTTTTAAAATTTTCTCATCCATGTTTAATAAATAAAAGGTATCAGCTATTAGATGAGGTATCAGCTATTAGATCAGCTTATTAGCACCTGGTCTGGTTTTCAGATCAGCTTTTTAGGACCTGGTCTGGTTTTCAGATCAGCTTTTCAGGACCTGGTCTGGTTTTCAGATCAGCTTTTCAGGACCTGGTCTGGTTTTCAGATCAGCTTTTTAGGACCTGGTCTGGTTTTCAGATCAGCTTTTCAGGACCTGGTCTGGTTTTCAGATCAGCTTTTTAGGACCTGGTCTGGTTTTCAGATCAGCTTTTCAGGACCTGGTCTGGTTTTCAGATCAGCTTTTTAGGACCTGGTCTGGTTTTCAGATCAGCTTTTCAGGACCTGGTCTGGTTTTCAGATCAGCTTTTCAGGACCTGGTCTGGTTTTCAGATCAGCTTTTCAGGACCTGGTCTGGTTTTCAGATCAGCTTTTCAGGACCTGGTCTGGTTTTCAGATCAGCTTTTCAGGACCTGGTCTGGTTTTCAGATCAGCTTTTCAGGACCTGGTCTGGTTTTCAGATCAGCTTTTCAGGACCTGGTCTGGTTTTCAGATCAGGTTATCAGGTATCAAATCAGGTTATTAGGTAGCTGGTCTGGTTTTCAGATCAGCTTATCAGGTATCAGATGAGGTTATAGCAAATAGATGTATCAAGCTAAAAGTTAGATTAATAACTAAAGTAAATGTTTATGAAGAGTAGTTTATATAGTTATGAAATAGTCAAATTGCTTTCTGTAGCGTCCATCATTTAATTCATTATCTTTGCTAATCACCAAAAATCCATATTTATCCTTCCAACACTCTCGACAAATCTCATGAAACTTTTCATAACTCATATCGCCACCAACATGATCTCTATAAACATGCTTCATATTTGTCTCATCTTGTTTAAACATTATAATAACATTGGCATTGTCTCTTATTAAATGCTTGGGAATTCTAGTATAAGTTTGACACAAGTAGAATGAATCGACATCCCTATGTCGCCCCATACAAAAATATGTACGTATATTATTCTGCTTTTCACATGCAACATCATCAAATATCATAATTGAATTAGTTTTAGCTTCGTCAGGTGGAATAACTGATTCATTATCTGTAAATGTATAATATCCCATTCCTTTAATTGGTGAAATTAGTTTCTTCAGGTATTCATATTTGGGTTGATATAGAGATTTTGAGTATAAATAGATGTTTTCAAACTTGAGTCCATTAGGACTTTCTAGTAAGCCAATCATAACATTAGTCTTTCCACAATTGGATGGTCCAACTATTAGAGCACGAATAGAATTTGGTAAGAGGGGGCTATGCTTTATTTTTGAACTGATGTTGACTGAATCGTCAATATTACGAACTAAAATATTTTTATGTTGTTTCACTAACTGCATTTTTGTAACTAAATACATTTTATAAATGTTACCTCTTATTATAGAAAAAATTAGATAATATGGTTATACGATATCAGAAAACGTTTAGTCATAAAAACACCTTCGTTGGAGGAGGTATAGTAGATAAAATAATAAACTCTCTACCTGTTGAACTTCATCTTCCGGGGTATCAGTACTGTGGACCTGGAACAAAACTACAAAAACGTTTAAATCGAGGTGACAAAGGTATTAACTTATTGGACTCTGCTTGTAAAAATCACGATATTGCGTATTCAAAAAATAAGGATTTAAGTACTAGACATAAAGCTGATAAAATACTTGAAAATTCAGCTTGGAATCGAGTTTTAGCAAAAGACAGTAGTCTTGCAGAAAAATCATTTGCATATATGGTTACTAACGCAATGAAAACCAAAACTAAATTTGGTATGGGTGTGGAGAAAAAGAAAAATGTTAAAAAGAACAAGCCAAATGATAAAAAACTGTTTAGAACATCAATTATAGCTGCAACGAAAATACTAAAGAAGGAAAAACCATTAGATATTAACTCAGCTATTAAAATTGCACGAAAAACTATTAACAAATCATTAAAAGGAAGAAAGTCTCAAATTGTAGTTCCACGTGTAATACGTGTTCCAAAAATCGGTGGTTTTTTACCTCTAATACCGATTTTAACTGCTCTGGGTGCAATTGGTAGTCTAACAACTGGGGGTGCTGCCATAGCTAAAGCTGTAAATGCAACAAAGAATGCAAAAAATCAACTTGATGAAGCAACTAGACATAATAAAGCGATGGAATCTATAGCAGTGGGAAAAGGACTTTACTTAAAACCATATAAAAAAGGTTATGGTTTAGTTCACAAAGAGAAATCAAAAAACTCTTAAAGATGCTGCCCAACAGACCACTATCTGATGTGGACCTAAACCGTTTCTCTATAAAAATTCCATATTTTAGAGGAGTTTTCATGTTGAATACTCTACCAAAACGAACAAAGAAAATTGAATGTGGAATAATCAACTTAGATGTATCAACAGGACCTGGTACACATTGGGTAGCATACTATAAAAACAACAATGAAAAAGAATATTTCGACAGCTTTGGAAACTTACAACCTCCTTGGGAAGTAGTCAAATATCTTGGTGCAAATATAAAATACAACTATAATCAGCATCAGAATTTCAATACATTTACCTGTGGACATTTATGTCTTAAATTTCTTTATGAAATAACTGAAAATATTAAATAAAACACAAAAATTTATATTTTACAAAACTCTTTAATGTCTTTTTATTCATAATTTAAAATACATAATTAATATATTATTGCCAAACAGGAAATTGGGAATTTTGAATTAGAAATTCACTCAGCTCACTCTCGACAATTAGGTTTTCTTCACCTTCTCTACTTAGGCAATATGATCCGCTTGAGAGATCTTTGATATCGTCATCAGTTAAAATATTATATCGTTTGGGCAGGAACATTATGTGTTTATTCATTTCAACTTTTAGGGTTGGTCCATATTTAGTTGTTACACGTACCACATTTCTAATAGTATATTTCGTTGAAGAATCAAGCTCCTTTACGTGGATTAAAGTTTTGTTATTTAGAGCATTAAATTTTGCAATTAGATTTGTTGTGGAGTCCATTTTTTTATTTTTTATATTTTATTTAGATACTTCTTGTCACTCTGAATGTTTAACTGGAAATAATCTTAAAAGTAGCGATGATGACTTCAAAAAGGCTAATCGAAAATAATTGTGGTGAAATAGTGAATAAGTGGGGGATAGTGATAGACAGAAAGAGATAGTTATAGAGAGAAAACGGTTAGAGAGAGATAGAGTAGTAAAAAAGAAATATGGAATAGAGAGAAAAGGGTTAGAGAGAGATAGAGTGCTAAAAAGAAATACGACATAGAGATGATAGTATAGATATTTTAAAGAACATATAGATATTTTAAAAATTTACAGAACAAATTAGTCTTAAAGGAACCTTCCAACATTCATCATCATTCATTCATCAGCAAATAAAATGAGTCAAATTAGACGTACTCTTAATCAATTTATAAGAGATTTTGAAAGCTTCAGGCTTTTTGATCATTGGGAGATGATAAAATGTTTCCAAAATATGCTGGATGAGAACGAAGAATATGGTGTCATGGAAGATGAAGACAACACTGAAGGACACTTCCCCAGCTGTCCTTGGTATCATCCTGAGTGTGAGGAGGGACCTGATACTTGCAGATGTACCATATATTTTTTAAGAAAAAATATACTAGAACATCTAATAATTGGCTATTACGAAATGTTTCCATCATTATAAATAAATTAAATAAAAATGAAATAAAATTGTATAAATAATAAAATAAAATTAAATTGAATTATAAAAATATTCCTTGATTTGTATTATTTTTTTCTAAAGGAAAACTAGGAATCATCTGTTCGAATATAAAATAACAGAAACTTGTATGTAGTGAAAAAATATGAGGATTTTATCCGATTATCTAAATTATTTCTCTTTATGAAAATATCTAATTGAATTTCATAATATTGTGAAATTCAATTTCTCTTGTGCAGAACCTCTCAAAGAAAACAAGACTGTGCATGTTTAAGTGACCTGAAAACAAGACTGTGCATGTTTAAGCGACATGAAAACAAGAATTTGCAAATAAGCAAAAACAAAAATTTTTGATCCAACGAAGTAAAGTCAATAAAGAAATAAAAAAAACCACTCACATTTTCCATTCTTTTTTCAATAGTTTATTTACAATAACTTTTCTTAATAAATAGGATTTAAATACAATAATATTTCTTAGACTTTTTTACATTCATTTTAACAACAATAAAATAATTTTTCTTATTAAATAGAATTTTATATACAACAATTTTTCTTAATAAATAGGATACAAATACAATATTTTTTCTTAATAAATAGGATTTTATATACAATTTAAAAATTAACTAATTAACTAAGATTTTCTTGCATTTTAGCAATCTCATCTAGCAACATGTCAAGTTCGTATTCAGGGTTAGTTTCCTTAATACGAAAATGATACCATGCATAAGTGTTTACATTATTTGATCTAATTTTTCTCTTATCATCTCCATAGCTTAATACTACCTTATTTAATTCGCTAGTATATAATTGATGTAGCTTAGATTTAAATGTTAACATACTATCATATACATTAATCTTATTAAATAGGCAATTCTTATATGTAGCTAAACTATATTTATCTAATATGGCTCTCTTTACCCCCTTCGATTTTTTAATATCATCTTGATTTTCTACACTAAATGAATACATTTTTGAGCGCAGCCCAACAAACTCTGTCATTATCTTACCGCAATTTTCATCCTTCATCATACCAATTACTTTTTTATTTACTATTGGGAAATTATAAATATTGTCTGTAGGATAATCCGATGTGTCAAATTGTTCATGAATGTCATTTTTTATGTCAGCGTAAAAGTCATCAGTCTTTATTGAATATATAAAAGAGTCAGTATCCATATAGTTTAATGAGAGGTTTGTCTTAAACTTAGGTTGCATGTACCCGTAATGGAAATTATACATTTTCCATTTTGACAGCTCGAGTACACAAAATCCTAAGTAAATTGGTTTATTGTAGCAGGTTTTGACTCTAGTCATTTCGATTGCTACAAGATCTTCAGAAAATATAGATAAACTATGAAAATTTGGTTTTGATATCCAATCTTGGGCACCCAAATGATTCCGATTCGTTCTCTCCCAACTATTAACAATTTTAACATCTCTCCTCTTATCCACATTTTCCATGGTTTTACCATACACTGCATTATTAAGTAGTTTGAAAAAATTTTTTTCAAAAGCATTTTTAGCAGTGGCTCTATGTCTGGTATTTAGGTCAATATAGCCTTTTAACCATGGAGATTGTTTAAATGCTAGAATACGATGAGTTTTCTTTAAAACTAAGCCATATTCTAAGCACTGTTTGAGAACTCTAAAGTGTATCACATATGATTGCTTTGTAGAGAAATCGGTTATCAACTTGCTATACTTCGCTTGCATAGGTTTCTTATTTTCAGCGCAAAAAGGAAGATCATTATGCAAGTCGTGTAAATGAGAGGGATAATCCAACGTAACCTCATAAATATAACCGTCTGTTCCATTATCAGCTATGCTGTTTGGATCCAGATTCAACTCGTCTTGTGATAACCATCTGAACCCACCATGAGGAAGATATTCCGACATCGCCCATCCATACAAATTGTTAGCGTCTAAATAGACGAGAAATTCTGAGGGCTTTTCTTTGTCGAAATCTTGCAAATATTTATTATTTGCTTTCGAATATCTTTGACTACACTGTACTATCCCCCCACGTATACCTTTTTTCATAAAATTGTACATGTCTATGTCTGTCAATAATTCTAATTCAATTTTTGTATATTTGAGCATTGCATCCCAGGAAAGGCCAGGTGCTGTATAATACTGGCAAGGATCGAGCTCATAAATACCCTTACAAACTTTTCTAAAGTTCTCGAAAATATCTGTCAGTAAGAGGACGTCTGTTTTTAAGTAAAGTTCCATGTAATCTTTCATTGTTTCACAACCAAAAGTATTCCATACCTCTACAGCATGTGAGTATTCCTCTAAAGAACACTCTTTATTATTCAACTTATTAAAAAAATCACTGCGTGAAGGCAGCTGGCATTCATCTAATTTTTCGAATGAATTTAGGTACTCATATGGGAAAATACCTTTTTTCTTAATAAGCTGAAATTCTTTTTCTGATTGAAATAAGGACCTTATAGTGCTGAAATCATTATCCGACAAATTGCAGGCTAATGATTCCAAACTCTCAGCCATAAAGCGTATAGTATCAAGAAATCTTATTTCAAGCTTATGGCCATCACTCATTTCTGAGAATTGGGAGAGGGATATATAAAGTTCCTTATTGAGAGGGAGTACTTTCAGTTGCAATGAAATTTCACCTAATTCTTTAATGAAAAGATGTGAGTCATAATTTGAATAATTGTGGAAGTAAACTGGTATAAATTTGGGAATTTGGTAATTTAAATTACATTTATTGTGGGCTGCGCCTCTAAATTTGCCACTAATGTGGCAGTGATCTCTAACACGATCTTTGCCTAAAAATTTTTGGCAAATATGGCAATTCACCGCACTATAAAAATTATAAGTATCTGAAGGGGATAAAGTATCCATTTGTCTATTGTTAACTAAATAGTTATTATATATATCTTCACAATCCTTAATTAAATATTCTACAAATTTTTTGGAGGCATCTTCCCCCGTATATATTCTAAGCTTATCTAAATTATTACTATGCATACACTTAATAAAATAACTAAAGGCACAAGGTGTGTGCTTTTTTATTAAATTTGTTTTACTACTTACACTATTACTTATATCCTCTAATACGCATTCAAAGTCCGCGTAAATAACAAAAGGGACATCCATTTTTCGTTGATGTCCCTTAAAACTAAGAATGGCATCCTCACCTGATGGCATAGTTGTGACTATCTTCCCACATTCCTCCTTATGAGTATTCATGATGGTGTCCGTATGAGTATATTGGAGACAGCTATTGCAGATGTGTAACTTAGTTCTGTGTTTTGTAGTCTGATTTGTCAAAAGTCTGTGAATGATAAAAAAATAAAATAAAAGTTTATGAGTAAAACGTATATATTATAAAATATATAAAACAAGTATATGTATTATTAAATTAAAGTTTTGTATAATTTTTTAACTTACCTTGATATGTTCTTTATCAAAATGTAGTGATGAACTTCACCATTTTCCAAAAGCAACAAGTTTACATGGCTAATTTTTTCGTCCTTGGTGACATAATAAGGACCAATAATCTGATTGGCTCCCTCATCATAGCCGAATACGTTAATACTTATTGCTGGATTGTTCACCTCAAACTCTTTTATTTTGTTTAATCCTAATGGGAAGCTTAAATTTTTGAAATTTAACGCTACACCATTTCGCGTAACAATCGTCTCTGCAGCAATGTCTTGAATATTATAAGAACTGCAACGTTCTTGATTGTATTGGGTTGTATCCATGGCAGCAATCATACACCACTTGAAACAGTAGTCATCATCATTTTGTATATTGATGCAAGCTTTTTTTATTGCTAATTTTTGAGGTGTGGATATCCAGTTCGATCCTTTGACGAGCGAAGATTTGTTGATGTTGATTTCTGCTCGGACTATGCGTGACAAAGTCCAACCAGAATCTCGCTCTTCAAATTCGGACATTTTGGTTGAAATCTCGGCAACCTGCTTACGGAATAATTCTTCAATGCTATCTGCCCTCGTCAGCAAACTCATTTTGGCTACATGTGATATTATGCACAACTCCAATTCTTCTCCAACAATTTTGATATACTCCGCCACAATACTCAGATGAAATTTAATTATTGAATGCTTAGTTAGATTCACTTGAAGTCTCTCCATAAAAACATTTTTATTTTCTTCAACAAATTCTTCCAACAAAAGTTGGTCTTTTTTGTTTAAAATTGCATAAGTGGCAATATGGTTTTTGAATGCTTTAGATATTTTATAATATCCCAATTCTTCTACTTCATCTGTTCTAGCATGCGAAGTATTCCTTGGAGTTGGCAGAGTTTTTTCTCTTCTTTCTTCTACTTCTCCATCACTTTCCGGTAAGCTTATGTCCATAGCATCGTCGAATAAATTACCTCCAAGGATACCCACACCCTGTTGTTGAGCTTGTTGTTGTTGTTGTTGAGCTTGATTTTGATGATCTTGTTGTTGATGCTGGTACTCTTGTTGATGATAATTAAGAGGCTGCCATTGCATCACATTGGGATTATAATTGTATCCCAAAAACTGATTATTCCATGGCATACCGTATTGTTGAAAATTTAATGGTAACTGATATTGAGGATACTGAAGAGAAGGATATTGTTGATGAATGAATGATGATGATGAATTTTGATGATTTTGAAAAGATGTCTGCGGTAGCTCTTGATTTATGCCCCGGCTTACGACCACTTGATTCTGTACACTATGGTTTTTAACATGCTCCAAAAAGGACTTTTGGTATTTGTATACCTTATTACATGTATTACACTGATAACCTGATGAACTCATTTTTAATTATTTTATTATTATTTCACTTTAACACAATTGCTGATGATACTTCTGGTAAATACAATAACGTACTGATGTGTTGGTTAGAAATGTTGGCGTATTTATACTAAAATTAGAAGCAGTATCCTTGCAGCATTCAAAAATTTTACTTTTTGTTTCTCTGCTGCTGACTGTACTTAGTTTGCTGCTTTAAAATAATCGTAGACAAAGAAAATGACTACCTTGCAAAATATATATGTATTCTACAAAATATTCCACGCACAAATACCCACGATCACACATTCATACATGCACACATACATGCACACATACATACATACACATACATACATACATATACACATACATACATACATACATATTTCTTAAACAAATACACAAAATATTAAATTACCCGCGACTATCAAGCTGGACCCCCCACACACAAGTATGGGTGTTCACATACATGTGAACACAAGTATGGGTGTTCACATACATGTGAACACAAGTATGGGTGTTCACATACATGTGAACACATAAATAAATATTTTCTCTGATATTACTGATATAGTATTACGATAACAAATTTATACAGTCTGGCAACACTGGCAATTTTCCCTTTGGTATTAGAAAATAATAATCATGTTTTGCCGTCGGCATTAGGAAAAATATTCATATATTGCCGTAGGCATTAGGAAAAATAACAATCATGTTTTGCCGTAGGCATTTGAAAAAAAATTCATATATTGCCGTAGGCATTAGGAAAAATATTCATATATTGCCGTAGGCATTAGGAAAAATATTCATATATTGCCGTAGGCATTAAGAAAAATTAATTTTCACTATTTCACCCCACTCCCCCTTTGGTATTAAGAAAAATCATTTTCATGATTTTCCCGTCGGCATATATATTTATGAAATATTAATCTTATGAAACCCCTTAATCCACCCCACAAAAAAAAAAAATAATGAGTTAGGCCCTTTCTATATTAAGGTAACCTCAAAAAAAAATCACCCGTTCCCACATGGGTTAATGTAAACAAAACTCCTTATGTAAACAAAAAATTCCTTATGTAAACAAAAAGTTGGACGGACTTATTGACCCACCCTCGTAGGGTATCAAATTTCACAAATTTCCAAGAATTTTAAAATTTTAAAATTTTAATTACCCAAATTTTAAAATTTTGTACTGAAATTCTCAAATTTCAAATTTTAATTACCCAAATTTCACAATTTTAATCGGCGCCAGAATCCCCATTTCCCTACTACTAATACAGCATACTTTATAAGCACCTTTGCTAATTTTGTCTAGTTACCTGGTACTGTGAAGTATTATTTATTTTAAGTAATAGCATAATCAGGTAGCACCACCCGATGCCACTGTAAAATAATGCGCGAAAACCTTTTTTTAACCCATGTGTGTAGTTATTCGTTAAATGCTTACCTGTTATTAGCATTAACTACACTTACATGGAAGAACATATGGTATAATTACCATAAATATTTTTTATTGCGAAAAATATATATACATAGACTTATTGGATAACATTCCAAATTTATTTTTGTTTTTCTAGTTAGGTTGAATTTCAGAATTCATTAAAGTTTTAAACAGCTGATGTGTGAATAAAGGGAAAAAAGTTAAGCGCATTCTACATATTTTTTGAGTTGCACCCTACAATCGGAATATCTCGAGATCAGTTTATTATATTGGAATAATTTTTTCAGGTGAAGTAGAAAGACTTATATAGAAGTCAAAAAGGCCAACATAAGAAAAGAAAATTATTTTAATATATATTTTTTATGGTACAAAACAAAATTTTTCCAAAATTTTGACTTTTTTCAGAAAATTTGCGCGTATTTTCGCATTTATGAAAAGGCTGTCAAAAACTTTAGTTAAACATGTTGCAAACTATCTCAGCAATTAAATGCTATAGTTAAAACTTTCAAAATCAACCGTCACAACTTTTTATAAACGCATAAGTACAAAAAATATTTTTAAAATTAGCGATTTTCGGACACTGCACAGTGGGGACTTTTGCAAAATAAATGGTAATAAATCTGGAACTTCTAAACTACTGATTGGATTTATATGAAACTTGGAATATCTGTAGAGGAGGACTTAAGCTTTATAAAAAATGACTTGGCAGCCATCTGGCTTAAGCTGGACAGGAGTTACAGTGGTCCTAAGTTGACAACATGGGACTCAAAAAAAATTCTGAGGCTTGTAACTTTTAGAAAAGTTATCCGATTTTTATGAGATAAAGCGTTTTGATCTAATCTCACAATTTTAAAGAAATAATCTCCGTGGATGTGTTTTGGTATCTCTCATAACTTAGAAGATATTTGACTTTTAACAAAAAAAAAATTTTTTTTTGCCTTGACTTTTTTTAGTATTTTACCTACAACTTTTTTGTCTATTATTGGAATTTAAATTAAAAGACAGCATTAAATTTCCGATAAAATTTTAAATAAAAATATGTAAAAAACTTATTAATAACTGCAGTCGTGAAATCGGGAAAAGGCAAAGAATTCAAAACTTTAAAATTTTCCTGAAAAAGGCATGTTTTTTTAAGAAAAAGTATCTTCATTATTTTCAATTTTGTGAAAAACTTTGTTTAACACATGCACTTTTAAACCACATAGCTCTAAAAATAATCTATTCAGAATATGCTTAAAGCTAATTATTTTGTATTTTGGGCATGCACCCTACATTCAGCAGTGTCCGAAAATCGCTAATTTTAAAAATATTTTTTGTACTTATGCGTTTATAAAAAGTTGTGACGGTTGATTTTGAAAGTTTTAACTATAGCATTTAATTGTTAAGATAGTTTGCAACATGTTTAACTAAAGTTTTTGACAGCCTTTTCATAAATGCGAAAATACGCGCAAATTTTCTGAAAAAAGTCAAAATTTTGGAAAAATTTTGTTTTGTACCATAAAAAATATATATTAAAATAATTTTCTTTTCTTATGTTGGCCTTTTTGACTTCTATATAAGTCTTTCTACTTCACCTGAAAAAATTATTCCAACATAATAAACTGATCTCGAGATATTCCGATTGTAGGGTGCAACTCAAAAAATATGTAGAATGCGCTT